>JBBMOE010000028.1:219338-343681 GCA_037975065.1 Chaetodon trifasciatus | reverse complement strand
ACTATCAACTGAAAGAAAAAAAGAGGGGATGGGGGGGAAAGTAAGATAAGGAAGAACCAATGGTAATAAATTAGAAATTCCCTACAAAAGAGGAAAATTAAAGTACATTTTTCGAGCTGGACCAGCTGAGTGAAGCGACCGGCCGCTGATGGGCCGGTCGGGCTACAGGCTGCTGGCCTTGAGTCCATATCACTCCCTCCATCCAAACCCCTTCTTTGCCCAGAAAGTCTTTTCAGTCCACCACAACCGTCCTCAGAGACTCTCCTTGCTCGAGCTTGTGCTTGACGAAGAGTCTGTGTCAATGGTTCTGAGGCGGATGTCGCCGGCAACCGGCTCCTCTGGTGACTTGGGCGACTCTGTCGTAGCCCTCATCCAGGGGTGGTCGCAAATCTGCTCCAGGGTGGGCCGGTCTGAGGGCCTCAGGGCCAGGCACCATTTGATCAGCTGCTGGCACTCTGGAGGAGGAGACAGAAACAACATTGAGGAAGAGGCTCTAGACTCAGAGAGAAATAAGTGGGTTTCGTCTCTACTGTATGTGGCTGCACTGCATATGACTCAATCTTAGTGTGTAGGCAGCACAGACAGCCAATAGAAAGAGAACACACATCCTTTTATTGAGTTACCTCTCTAGGGTAACCAGGGCTGTTACACAAAGTGCACTGACAGAAGTCATAACAGCAGAATCTCAATTTTAGTTCCTGCTGATGAATGTGTGATCCATTGAGACAGTGATACTCTGATGTAAACTCAAACTGGGCTGTGGATGTGGGGCTGTACCACTTACTGTGGCTAGAGGGCAACAGAGTCAACTCATGTTTCGTGTGTTGTTGTGGTTGACTTACCAGCTGAAATCCTCCTCCTGAAGTACAGTCTGCCCCTGAGGATCTCCTCGTCCTGCTCGAAGGGGATGTCTCCGCACACCATGTCATACAGCAGCACGCCTAGTGACCACACCGTCGCAGAGCGGCCGTGGTATCTGTGGAAGCGGATCCACTCCGGTGGGCTGTACACTCTTGTACCTATATTAAAAAATGGACAGAGAAAAGAAGGGAAGGTGAGTGAGTTGTGAAACACAGTGTGAAGCATCTGTTTTTAACAAGGTGTACAAGAATATGGAGAGCATCAGTGCTAAAAACATACAAGGAGGCTGAATTTAAAAAAGAAAAAAAAAATAACGTCTGTGTCTGAAACGGCTGAGTCATGGTAGAAATGCTTTCCATCTTCCCTTAGACACAAAACACAAACTGGGTGACCTGCCTGCGTCTGCTCCCTCCCTCCTTTCTCCCCCCCCCCTCCCTCCTGGAAGGAGGAACTTGGATACCAAACAAAAAAAAAAAGAAAAGAAAGGCAATGTGAGCCCATCACGTGAACCGCCGACTCGGGTTTCACAACAAACAGATGTTACGTGGCACTGACCTAATACCCACAAACTGCGACTGTGACTCAAGCTTCGCTAACAAAATAACAACCGGAAACATAAAAGCACGCTCCATCTCACAAGTCGGGGATGTATCAGAGATAAAAACAGACGCCAACGGGATTAATAAACAGTGAGTCATATCTGTGAAGCCATAACGTGCGCGTGATACATCCCGCTGAAAACACTGGGCGCGTGTCATTTCACATTTACATCCGTAATAACGATAAAGCGCGAGACCCCAGGCCAGGAAAACCCTCCACCAAAAACAGACCACTGCGTCACAGGCTCGCGAACGCCTCCATATCTGAATATAGCTCAGCGGAGCATCAAGGGCAAATACAACCCAGCCCACACGGATGTGTATTCAGAAAAAACAAATTACACATCCCGCATTGTAACAGCTCATAATAGCTATCAATGTCATAAGAGGGGGTGGCGGCGGCAGCTTACCATCGAAATCGGTGTAGACTGTGTCCTTGAGAATCGCCCCTGAGCCAAAGTCGATAAGCTTGAGCTCCCCGGTGCGTAGATCCACAAGCAGGTTTTCATCTTTGATGTCCCTGTGTACTACACCGCAGCTGTAGCAGTGTCTGACCGCCTCCAAAACCTGGCGGAAAAAGCCCCGAGCCGTGTCCTCGTCCAGGGCGCCCTTCTCGGTGATGAAGTCGAAAAGGTCCTTGACGAGCTCCGGCCTCTCCATGACGATGAGCCAGCCGTCCGCCCGCTCGTAATAGTCCAGCAATTTGATAACTCCGCGAAACGACGAGCTGACCTTCTTCAGCAGCAGGATCTCCAAAGGCACCATAGCTCCGTTCTGTCACAAATAAAGGAAGAATTTATTAAGCATGTTATGCTAATGCACAGCCATTCTCCCCTTCACACCACAACACCCCCACCCAGCAGCAGGCGGGGGGGGGGGGGGGGACCAAAACAAACCACACACAGATCGAGAATGACTACTCACAATTGTGCCCCACTCGGTCACCCTCTCCTTCGCAACATGTTTCACAGCAACCTGAATAAAACAGCAAAGAGGGAGAAAATCGTAAACAAATGCTTCGAATATTGTGCGGAAGTCACATTGTCTTTTCCCGTGGCGAAATGAGGACGCCCGGCTTTGATGGCGGGCACATGCAAGATCAAAACATAGACCCCGATCCCCGTCCACAGTCTTACCGGTGCGCCATCAGAGATCCGGCTGCCGGCGTACACAGTCCCAAATCCTCCGCTGCCCAGCACGGATCCCACTTGGTAAACCTTTTCGAAGGGCTCCTTTTCCACTTTAACTGCAAATAAGCGGAAAAATGTTCAGGTGAGCGCACTATTTCCACAACAAACCAGGGCTTAGCGCGAGGTCAAGTTGTTAGCTATCGTTTACTAGCTCGTCAGCTTTACGAGCCGGTCAGCTGCAGCAATAGTAAGCTTAGCTTGCTCTAAATTAATAAAGCAGAGTAAACGCAGTTATTTTTGTTAAACCTCTGCTCTGTCGGTACATTAAATGCAGTATAAAGGTGATGAAAAGTAATGTTCACTAATGGTAACCTACCCGACTGGAGCTGTATTTTCACTGGTAGATGGTCCATACTTGAAGGGTTGCAAATATGTGAAAATGAACCAAACTTTGACAGCAACATATTCACGCTGAAAAGCCGGAGTAGACGATCCCTATCCACCCGTCGAGAGTCAGAAGAGCAAAGATAGTCAGAGGAGAAGTGAAGTCAGGCGCAGTAGAAATGGTGGTGCAGACCGTCTTGGCTGCTAGCGAATAATGTATCCAGTCCAGCAGTGCGCCAACTCCGCCGCACCGCGCCCGTCAAAGTCGTGTCACGACCGTGAAGTCGTACACCGTTTCCAGAAAACCGGCATGAAATCTTGCGTCTGTGTCTCGACTCAAGCGCAACAGACGAAAACAGTCCTCTTAAGCGATACAAAAAAAATCACAACACTCCGATGTGTGTAGCAGTCGTAACGACAGCAGAGTGCGTTTAAACACCCTCCGCAGTGTGTTGATATCCTGAAGAGTCGCCGCTGTCTGAGCTTTGGCGCGGTCTCCACAAGCCAATATTTTGACGCGCAGTATGGTGGAGGTATCCCTCCGCCACCAATACAAGTCGACACGTTTGCTTAATTCTACGGTCAATTCGTCACTTTTTATCAGATACGCCTGTAAATCAAACTACTGGACGCTAATTGTAATTTTAATTCAGTCTCACAGAAAAAAGCTGTTGAAATAATCCTTTTCACCGCGCACTACTTTCTCATAGTACGAGACGCCCAAGAATCCCTTGTCTGGAAGCTTTACGCTGTGTTCACTATCGACTCGGAGGCGACGACCAATTAGATGTCGTATATAAATACTGTGTTTCGTATCTGGACCAATCCAGAAAAAGTTATTATAATAAAGCAGGCATTTGAGCGCACGTGGCGGCAATTCTGAGACGTCCTCCCTCCCCTCCCGTTTCCTCCGCAGCTCTGCAGTGAGAGGGGTTTATGGTGAGAGGGGAAAGTCTGGTTTATAATGTAATTCACCACAAACTACTGATTGCAACTTGCAACTTGTTCTCAGTTACGAAGTGTGTGCCGAAACTCACTGCTGTTATTGTTTACCTCTAGTTTACCTCAACACTTAATGGGCAGTTTGACTGTTATTATTATTGTTATACAATAAAGATCTAGATAATTAGAGTATGTGCATACAACAGGAGATGACAGTTAATTACATATTTCTGTTTAACCTTTAGCCTATTTAACCAAGAAAGTCTCATGGAGATGAAAAGCCTTTCAACAATAAGTTGTAAACAACATTGAACAAACAAAACAAAACACATCAAAATCAGAATTCAAAAGAAATATTGTGCAAATAATGTAAATATCATACATAGAGCTAAATAAGACCAATCTAAAACAATAATGTAGTCAGAAAAACACAAAAGCATGTTGTTGAATGTGCATCTGTCCCAAAATGTAATAACTGTTCAAGGATGACACTGCAAAAGGCTGCATTACACACAGGTAGTATTTGAAGGATGATACATTATAATGACACACGAGAACACTATGTCATGCACAGACACGAGTATGACAACAAAATAGCTCTGTATCACGATAACAAGAACAGTGCATGAAAACGCAATCAGGTTTGTGGAGCCAGCTGTCCCATTTCAGAAGGTAAACTTTCCAGTTTCACTGCTACACATCTGACATGACCTTGGCTCTCGGTGAACTTTCCACTTTTTATCTGCTGCTACCTCTGATAACCTGTGTGTATGTGTATGTGACCACTAACCAAACAGAAGCATCAGAGAGTTCCAGGGAACCTTATCTTGCTATAGGCCTGCCGACTGCAAAGTTATGTAAATGCGCACACACACACACTCACACACACAGTCTGCATATGAGAGCAGAGTAATAGCCTGTGGGCTCACCTGCAGTGATGCTCTGTATTCACTGTATGATAATTTACACGGCTTCATGCTTCTAGCACAGTCAGTCATATACTGTAAGATGAGAAAATGCATGCCATCAAGACATTTGTGCATTGCTTTATGTTATTTTCCAGCATATACTACATTAAAAAGTAACAAAGCTGCATGTCCACTTAAAGAAAATGTGTCAAGAGGACACATTAATGCTTTCAGACATGCCCTATTTGCATTTTAAGGGATATAGTACTATGTGCACGCAGATTGTGTTTCGGCATATGGAAGAACCTCAAGGGATGATATGCTTTTATCTTACGAAACATTTGCATAAATGACAAAGAGTTCAATGGTTTACTGGATTATGCTGCAAATTCAATGTGTGAGCAACAACCTATATTCCCTGCAGAAAAACCTTCCTCCTCTCTTGCATGGTCATTGCATTGTGCATAGTGCATTGCGCTGTGGCTCTGACCCATACAGTTGTTATTAGCAATCACTTAATAATACTGCAGATCTTTGAAGTAAAGCCTTTTTTATGTTCTTGTGCTCTAAAGTTCTTTCATACGCCAAATCTCTCGCGCCTTTCCACACAAAGCTTGCCAGTATATCCTTGTGTTTCCTCCGACAGTTCAAAAAGATCAGCTCAGGTGTACTGGGAATGCTAAATTGCTCGAGGTTATATGCTTGAATGAGTTTTTATGTCTGTGGCTCTCACTCAGAAACCAGCCTCTCCTCATTTGCACTTTTGTGTTGTGTGTCATTTCACCTGAAGTCACACACACAGCTGAGGCAGTCACTCTGCATTGCCACAGATATGAAAAATGGTATGTACTTTTCATCCTCCACTGTGAGCAGATGCAACAGGTGTTCCAAAATAACGTTGAGGGAGCCCTCAGCATGGTGTGTCCTACATGCAAGTGTGCGAATGGACAGGGTGACGGTACAGCAGCTGGAATGATAGTGAGTGTCAGCCGCATGATAGATTGGTGTCCTGTCCTAGGTGTTAACTGCCTTTCAGCCACTGCATGCTGGGGACAAGCTCCAGCAATCACATGATCCTGGAAGTAAAAAAGATCTGTATGTGTAAGATGGATAAAATTACCGTCACTCCTCTTTCAGTTTGTCTGTCCTTTTAATGAGGTGTCTCCAAAACAACTACTGTTGCTGCTATGAGTAACCAGAACATAACAGTGCAGGATGACTTAAATAATGCATTTAACACAGTACGGATCTCCCAATCCTATCATCGAGTATTCCAGCGTGTTATGTACAAATAAACCCAGGTTTTACCAGTTTTTCCCCGAACAAGGACCAGTCAGGCTATGAAGTATTCATGAATGTAATCATTTTTTTTCTCTCTTGGTGGTGTGAACCAGTTGAGTAGCAAGTGAGGCAGTCAGGCAGTTGGCCAACCAGGCGTGCTGACAGCAGAAGCACAGACAGCTGTTTTGCTGTGGCTTCGTATGAACGCGTGCTATGCAGTTCTTCACAGCTCTCATGGGAAATCATCATCAGGGCTTTTATTTATGTTCACCAGTCCTTTGAGCCATGGATGTAGAGGAAACGATGAAAGGAGGGAGCAGAGAGAGCAAAAGAAAAATGGCCTGTGGCCCACTGATGAGCTGTCACTGTCCACCATCCTCTCTCTCTCTCCTCTGTTTCTTCTTTTTTGCTCTGTCTCTCTTCTTCTCCGCATGCCTGGGATGCCTCCCATTTTCCTTTGCTCTAATTACTGCCTTAGTAAACTGTGTCAGCGAGCCGAAATAGTTTTGATGAGGGGTCCGGCTGCGTTTGCATCTGTAATTTGATGGGTTTCATTGGGGACATATAAAACCAGACACACCAGAGGGTACGTGGCCACATCAGAGCCTCGGGGTCGGCCGGGGTTATTTTTAGCCCCATCACGCTAGTCCGGTGGCAGCCACATCATTTTGGTAAGCCGCCGATTGAAATCGATCCAGCTTGGTTGAGCTGGTGCTCTCTGCCAGGGAAATCTGAGGGCCTGAATTTGTCATGCATCATGCTGGGGTTAGATTCCTCAACATGTGTGCAGGATTTACATGTATTATGATCCGCTACAAGATGGCGACACACACAGGCACAGCAGCTCTGAAATGTAACAGTGTTTTGTAGTTGTTTTTACTCCGGTTCCTCAAATTCAACGTGGGTGCATCAAACTTCTTCTACAGTCGGGAGGAACTTCTCCATGTCAGACCAAAGCACCAATTTCAGTCGCTCTCATCTGATACCAGCAGGGATAGCAAGAACATCAGGGTCTCCATGGAGCTCCATACCAAGCGGCAGGCGTCAAAGGCGGAGAGAACGCACACAGAATCGAGGGTGCTGGTCCGGTATGCTGGCAAGGCTAAGGAGGGCTGCGTGATGATTATTACTGAAAACTTGGTTAAATCCAGGAGTCCCGTACTCGGCTATGGAGCTATCAGGCAGCTCAACTCACCACAGCAACAGAATCTGAAGCTGGACTTGAAGTAGGTTAAAAAGACTAAAAACATTCAATAAAATAGAATAAAATACATACAATCAAATAAGCAAATCCAATAAAAAAAATGTGTGTAAATCATTCTCAAACAAAAGCCATGTGGAAGAGGCAGGTTTAAAGCTTATGTCTGAAGATTTCAGCACTTCGGCTGCTCTCAGATCCTGAGGCAGACTGTTCCAGCATGAAGGCATAAAAGCTGCCTCAGAAAAAGGTTTCGGTCCTGCGCTTCAGAACAACTAACAGACTTCTTGCCAAGGATCTGACAGGCCATACTGGTTCATGCACTGTAAGCATGTGAGACGTACAGTATGTGCCGATGCAAGACCATGAAGTGCTTTAAAAAAAAGTAAAAGAATTTAAAAATCAATACGGAAACTGACATGCAAGCAATGGAAAGACTTTAAAACAGGTGCAGTGTGTTCTCTCTGTGGTCCACTCGAGCCGCAGAGCTCTGAATCAGCTGCAGCTGACTTATAACTCTTTTAGGTAGACAAGAGCATTATGATCGTCCAGCCTGCTTCATATAAAAGCGTGTATCAGTCCTGGACAGGTTAAGGCTATTAGTCATGTGTGCTGCATGCTGGCCAGGTCGCTATATGGATTACTGTCTGGACTCAGCATTATGTAACAATGTCAGGTCCTTAGCCAGCCTCATAATCTGGCAGCCACATTGCATAACTGTTCATTAGCTCTTTCTACACCCTCAGTTTCACACTTTATATATATATGTCTGTTTTTCCTGATAATTTATATAAGATATGCTTCCATTGATGATCAGATAAATATGTATGGTATGGTACATGTGCTGCATTGTTATCACAGAGAGTGTTAGCTCAGGGTCATGCTTGTGTGCATTTGAGGGTATCTGTGTATTTATATGCACAACCAGCATGTCGGGGAGTGAAAAGAAGACAGCGAGGAGTGAAACATGCTTGTAGTTAGATTTCATCACATGACACATTTACAGAAATGTATTATGTTTGCATCACGTATCACTTTTAGGACACACTGTTGAGTTCAAGTTCAATGTTTGTTTTTTTTGCCTAATTTTATTTTGCAAAAAGAGAAATCCACCACGGCCAGGTGTTCAGGTAGTATTTATTCTTCTTAATGTGAAATACACAGCATATGTGCCGGCTCATTGATGCACTCAGTGAGACCATGACTGGCAATTAAGGCCTAAAACTCCAGGACTTCACATACACCCTGTGCACACATGAAACCATCCAATAACACACACACACACACACACACACACACACACACACACACACAGATACACGCACACTCTGTTCTGCTAAGACTCTTCCCTTATTGGTGCTTTTCATCATGAAAACATTTGTATTAGCCTCATTGGTATCTGAGCTCTCTATCTTCTGCGTGCACATGGTTAGTGTGTATGTGTGTGTGCAAAAGTGTTAACACAAATACAGCAGGAGGGGACAGAACAGGCTGCAGGGCTAGTGTAGGAGACTTCATAAAAACAAATCCCATTTGATCATTTGGATAGGAACAAGCTTTTATTGCGTCAGTTCAGGTTTTGGGTTTGGGTTGGCCTGATACCATGGTAAAAGACTGGCAAGCTGCCCAACTCACAACTGAGGCAGTAAAACATTTTGCAGTAGGAGAGATTAGCACAGTTTTGATTGAAAAATTCAAAACAGGTGCTATATTTTCACTGCTTTCCCACTAATGGGGGTCTCCTTCTGTGACCATATGGATACAATTTAGCGATCAAAGTTAAGTTGCGAGTTTTACTTAACAGTTGACATAAATGGTTTACATTCTAAATGGAGTTTTTGCCGCTTATCCTTATAAAAAAAATGTTTTTTACCAGTCAACAATCACTTTGGAAGTCCTTTGGTCAAACCATTTCAGACATCCTCCCCCTAAGCAGCCGTATTGGTAGTTAATCCTCAGCGGCAGAGCCGGCGTATATGCGGTCCTCATAGTATGTACATGAAAGTTTCAGCTAAGTGCTCCACTTCCCTCCACTTGATCCATTTAACTGCCCATCCCTGTCTTAAGAGGATACTGAGACCAAAGCCTTAAATCCCCCAGGCCCACGACCCCAGGAGGGGAGGGCAGCAGGGCCAGCGATGGTCCAGGGAGCTCTGATTGCACCCTGCATGTCCGAATCATAGAAGCTACTTACTTTTTCACTCTAATGAGATGAATTCAGGTAAAGGCCATTATCCTTTTACTGATTTCCCATGTTTAAATATGCACCAGATGAGCGTTCGTTTGTATCAAGATGGAGATCGTACAAAAGGTCCCCAGTTCAAAAACAGGTCAGTGTCCTTGGAGTTTTTCAGTTTTGTAAGTTTTCATGAGGACCAAATAAGAGGTTTGACTGCGTGTCTAATGCAGACAGAAATGCTGAAGGGCAGAACAAAAATACGAGAAGAGGAGAATGTGGTATTATGATTAACCACAGCAGATGAACAGAGGACATTTTCTACCGTAAATAAGTTTTTCTAATGACTTCATCATTTGCAAATGTAACTAAATATTGTATGACAAAGTAATTTTATAAACTGTGGAAGACACATGTGAACACTGCCACAAGAAATGCCAACATGAACAAGACATTTTGGATACCTGAAGGTCTTGAAAAGCCAAAAAACACTGAATTCACTTCCCTTCAAAAAGGCCTTTGAATATATTAGACAGTAACACTTTTTTTGTATATGGGCCTGGTGTGACAGAGCCTGCAGGACCCTGTTTATTCAGCAGCCTCAGACCTTGAGCAAACACCGTTGTTAGCTGCAATAGTTCAGAAAATATGAATATGAAGAACAATAAATTAATGTGCTTGATAAATAACTGCAGGGCTTATGGTCCAAGATGGTTTTCCATCATCCTTTGATGTCCGTGAAAAGGTATTATACTGCATTTGATGTGGTGTTAAAAAGGTCTTTAAAAGTCATAAATTTAATTTCAGGAACACAGTAGAAACCCTGAGGATGTTTTATTTCTATTTGCCTTTAGCTACCACTGAGGATGCTGAGGTCATGACTTGAGTTTTGAGATTTCTTTGAGGACAGCATTTTTTAGGCTGCCTGAAGGATTCAGTGTTTGTGCAAAGGGAGGGCTTTGAATCTGCATTTAGACATTTGTGGTGGGAAAAACTAGGTTAATGCTTTATTTTACAGGTCTGTGAATTCCAGATTTCTAGGAAGTTTTCATGGAAATAAGTCTGTAATCTGGTACTAATCATAGGGAAAAGATGGCATTTCTAAAACCTGGTTACAACCCTAATTACAGCTGTAGAAATGTTTTGATGTCTCATTCCTGCCTGCAAATAAATTCTTGAATCTTTGATGGTGAACCTATTTGTCTTTAGCAGACAACCAAGCAGTGATTGTGTCCAACATGCATGTTAAGAAAATGATTTGTTGACTCTCTTTGAGCATATATTTCTTTAAACAATAAGGAAAAGATATCAGCAACCATCAGTACTGAACCAACTGAGCCGCCAGTTATGCCACTGCACAGAGGATCCTGTCACGACAATTGGTTCCTGTCTGCCCTTTGGCCTGCGCTCCGACTGATCTGATTGGCTGGCTGCTGTGACAGGCATTGTGCTGACTGTGTGTCTGTGAGGGGCCGGGCTCTGGCACGGGCTGCCTGGTCAGCAGTCTGTGCCCACACACTCACACACACATTTTACCATCACACACGTTTCACCATCACACATGGAGGTTCAGAAGAAAACGTGTCAATGTGCAAAGACATATGCATGAGTACTTATACACACACATACACACACACACGAGCAGTAACTGAGCTGCTCATCGTTACACAAACTATATACAGCTATACAGTTCATGGTGTGTTAATGTTTCATCTTCCATCTTTGCTGCGGTCGTGTCATTATTAATTCACCAGCGTGGCTAATAGCCACATGTCACCGCGGAGCTTGGACACATTGTCCAGAAACTGAACCCTCAGGAGGCCCTAATCCGTAGGTCCTGATGTTATGACACAGTGACAATAGGAAGTAAAGCAGCTGCAGACCCCCTCACCACGACACCTATGACACCAGCACAATAAAAAGGTCTCCCCCGCCCCGCCCTGACGCTCAAATCCTTCACACCTGAGCGCTCCCACTGAAATGAACTAAACGCTGAGCAGAGAATGGAGACGGGAGTCCACATTATCAGGTCTTCAAACTCAAATTGGCCCTGTTCAGGTTTATGTGATCAGGGTAATTAAAAGGTGGAAGGTTCAGATTGTGGCCTCTGCTTTCTAAGGTTCAGCTCCTTACGGACAATCAGGACACTTCCCTGTTAGGTGGCGTGCGTGTGCGTAAGTGTGCATGTCACGTGCAGTGAATGGTAATATGATGCAGGAAAACAGGAAGAAATGAAGGCCTTCGAGAAGAGGACAGCTTGTTTTCCCTGTCAAATTTCTTTATATGAAAAACAAAAAATAACTAACAAAGCACTGGATCCTACAGTTCCCATAATGCAAGTTGCTAGCATCTTTCATTAGGACCCCTTTGCCTCTTAAATGCCCAACCCTCTAAAACCCCACACCTCCAGTGCATAAACAGCTCTCTGTCATAAGATAAGTGTCACCCAATCCAAGACAGTCCTGACGACATCATCATCATTTAATTGGTGGAGTGCCCCTCCAACAACGGCATCTGAGAGACCTCAAATGTAAAAAGGAACACAAGGGGGTCCTTGTTTATAAAAATACTGCATTTGGGTCCTTTGGGCTTTTGTAATGATACAGATTAACATAATGACCTGCTGCATTGAAAAGTCACAGTCCACTCTCCCCCTATCTTTGCCAAACCACACATAAATACACACAGACACACACAAACAGGGAGGTAATGGGAATTAATCGGGAAGCGTCAGCAATGAAATGCCTCCTAACGATGGCCCGACTAATTGCGTGTCAATAGGCTTCGCACGCTCAGCAGTTTGAAATACAAGACCCCCGTGTTCTGCCGTAATTGGTTAGCTTTTGCGTTGTAATCACAACTTCCCCAACCGAAGCCGGCGCCTGTCAAAGATAACGCTGACGGCTTATTGAATAATTACATGCAATATGTCCAATTATTTCCTGTGAATATAATCAGCTTTTGCCTCACATGTCAATATTGGCATGTGTAATTTCATCATCATGTGATGAGGACATCACTGGTGAGTCTTCAAATATTTATCCGTCTGGATGATTGGTGAGCACAATATGGCAGCATTGTTTGGTGATCAAAGAAAAATGACCAAATGTGTGTTTGTTTTATGCTGATTATACCCGCTAATACACGTGAGCTAGATAATTAGCAAATCCTTTAACATGCCTTCAGAGGTAGAGAAGTAGAGGTAGAGAAATAATTACCATGTTGCCTTCTTGGCCTTTTGCTGAATGCAAAGGGACAGTAAGCATCAGCTACTACAGATGATTGGGAACCAGTGGTGGCTTCATCTTCATATAGAAATAAACGCAGCAAAATATGGCTGAAACTCATCCCTGATACCTACTGAATTTGTTCACACGCCTTAAAAAAGGCAAAAATGAGATGTAATTTTGAATGGGAGCTGAGGAGGCGAGCAGTGGGAGGGGTACAAAGAGAAGTTAGAAGTACATATCGTTAAAGCAAATGTCACGTTAAGGCTTGCAGCATCTCTCTCCCAAGCCCTCTGTTGAATACATGTGACCTTTCAAAGCCACGCGCCGTCTTACGAGACAGAATATGCAAATAAATGCCCGCGCCTCTCTGCTCCTCATTTCTCGGTCTCCCTCTCTCAGATGGAAGTGTGGATGGATTGTGGGTAATTATGGAGGGCCCTTGAACTGTGGGTAATTACGGCCAGGAATGTGCACAGCTGAGAGCAGAGTGAGAGACCTTGCGTTGGCATGGCAACCGCAAAGGTGTTAATTATTTTCTTCCTTAAAGGCAAAGGGAGGAATCCCCTCTTCAAAGGGAAGGAACACCTGTGAGTAGAAGCCCCCCTCCTCTTTTTATCGCCATGCTCTTTCTTCTTCTTCTTCTGCAGCTGCCTGTATTTTGCGCAGCCATTTTTCCTTACCCTCCTCACTCCTTCATTCCTCACCTCTGAACCCTTTCTTATTCTTTCTCTCACTCTCTGCATGTCTCATCTTTTGTATATCCCTTAAGGTTCTACTGAGGAGGGCAAAACTTACAAGAATTGTGTGGTAGGTTTGAGTTTTTGGCTCGCATTTGGCCCCTTTTGACCAACTAGTCCCCGAAATTGAGAAATCCCAGCAAGTTGATTCAGAAGCTGAACCCTTTTGTACATTACTGTTTTCATTTGCACAGTATCTAAAGCACCGCATTGAGAGGAAGGTAGAACAGACTGATAACAGCAGGGAAATATGATATTTTTTGCACTTTTGTTGAGAAAAAAGGGTCTAAACATGCCACAGAGGCAATGCACCTGTTTCCAGATTAGCTATGGTTGGTGTTTTCTGATTATTAGGTTATTAGATAATTAAATGTTGTTTAACTCTCTCTCTTATCTCTCATACTGGGAAGTTGGCAACATAACGCCATCATGAGAAAATCATGAGAGTGCTACCCCTGGAGCGGGGACTTTTTCCAGACCAGAAACTGCATTTTGATCCTGTTCCTGGAACAGTTTCCACGGTGGAAATAATGTTGTTTTGTTAAAGATATTGCTTTTGCTATGGCAACACTGTGGTATTTTTGTGCTTAGCAATAGGCGTTCTGGGAGCACCCTTAATTTCCCATTTGTGCTTTCCATATTCAAAACAAACAAACAGCAAAAGCATGATTTTTTTATTTTTTATTTTTTTACACTCAAGTTTAAATCAGACTGACAGATTAAACATACTTACAGTACACACAGCAGACCCTCAGAGTCAGACAGCTCAAGGTAACTTTATTCTGCTAAAATGGCAAAAAAAAAAAAAAAATAAAATAAAATAAAATAAAAAAGACACAATTTAAACACATATTTCCTTTGTGATATTCCCAGGTGGAATTCAAAATTTCAAGCTACAAAGATTTGGACTGTTATAATAAAACAAAAACAAGCATTTGTGCAGTAAAGATGTCTCTCAGTAGCCACACTGACAGGAAGTGTTTTTCCAAGTTAAAATGATTTCTCCCTAATTGAGCCTTGACTAAATGGGAGTAAATAAATAACCAATAAAAGTAGTGAGTTATTTCCATGCATGGATGCACAGCTAACGATCTGAATTGGATTTTCCTGGAACATTTGCTAACTGTTACCTAAAAACACCAAAGAGCTTCATAACATCCTGATTGTTTTTACTCCACTTGCCATCTCTAATTTGAGTGATGGGCAAAGCATGCTGGGCCGGTGCGTCCTCCCCCATTCTTCCTGCTCTTTAATTGGTTCGTCAACAAGACCCCTACCTTTGTTTGTCCAAGACCCCAGAACACACACACATGCACGCACACACACACACACACACACACACACACACACACACACACACACACACACACACACACACATCCACATTCGCATGCAAACATGAACATATACACACACAGACGCAGCTCACACACTCCCTCACACAAACACACCAAAACCAGTAGGGGTGTGTGAGCACACTAACTGGGGCCAACTATTTCCAGAGGCCTCTGTCCCTCTCAGCCGATTAGGAAACTATGATTACGGTTATCACAAACTTTCCACAACGGAGAACACCTTGACTTTCATGAGCCGTGTTTGTCCTTCATCAGCACTGTTGGTGTGTAAATAGTCCCCAACTCACAGTTCTCTGTCCAGTTTTCCATGTTAAAGCACCAAAACAGTCCACCCACTGCCATGAGTTCCAATGCAGACCGTCCTTTGATCTCTGGAGAGACAATAATGTCAGTACAGGCAATTACTGTTTCCTTTATTATCATTTTTCATCAAGTAACTGCAGTTTTAATGGAGAAACATATGCACCCACGGATTTAAGACCATTTAATTGAGTGATTGGATCAAAAATACCCCTAAAACTGTCAGAGCGTTTCTTGGACCACTCATGGCACCAACATGAAAACGCTTAGTTTTATTTGAAATATGGCAAATTACTGTGCTCAAGTTTCTGAAAAGCCAGCGCTGCTGTTGATGTCCAGTTCACTCACTCTGCACAATGCATATTTAATGAATATTCATCACAGTGTTGCACAATGTTAACATCCTCCGACAATATGAACTGTTTAAAGTGAGTTACACCATTTATTATTTTGAGGAATTTTGAGTTATTTCTTTTCGAAGTCAAGAAGAAATTACTACAGAGGGTCTTGCTTTTGTAGAAAATGCATAACGTTTAGCCCCGCTGCCCAGTCAAACCAGTTTCATACAAACTACGACAACAATGCAGTCTGGGTTGTAAGCCCTGGGTTTCGATTTACCAAACCTGGTCTTAATGGACATCGTGGTAGGGCTGCAGTACATTTTGACAAACATATGCTTATTTGTACTAGTTCCACTCCCTTTAATCTCTTATCAGGACACAGAATCAACCCCTGATTAAGATTAAGGCTGTGACTTTCCGCTGTTTGACCACTCTGAGGTTACCATTCCAAGGTGACCGCCAGCTGGTCGATGGATGTCCACTTCTCCGTCTGATCTTTTCCTGCTGGGAACTCCGCCACATGTGACCTGGGCAGATAAAGTAACAGCAGGGCGCTGTGAGCGCTGCTGAACAGATCTCTAAAACTGAACTGAACTAGGTCACACACTCACTTTAGTACAACATGTCTCATTTGTCTGAAGGAATTTTGTCCTCTCTTCAATGGGTGAAATCATTAACAGAATATCCCTTTGATCCAGTGTCACCTGGTCAGTTTCAGGACGTGCTTACACTGTTTACACTTTAAAAAGCACATTTGCTTTAAGTTCCTGGCAAAATACTGTGGAAAAATACTTTCGCAATTTCAGTCTTGATCTATTTTGAATGTTGGCACGTAGCCTGAAATAAAACCTGATAGAAGTGAATTCTGCAGTGCTGGTCAAACACACCCCTTCACTTACTTGGTACATAGCAACATAAACAGTGTGTATCAGGGCACAGATTAGCATGGCAGTGTGAAAGGTCAGGAAAGGCTGGAGTTGTGCAGGCAGCTGAGTGATGAAAATACCATAATAAGGTTTCAGGCTGAAGGAAAAAATCGAAATTGCTACAGACCCAAAGTGATTTGAAGCTGCATCTGGGTTCTGTTGGCATATTGAAGCGTCAAGCAAACTGGTGGGAAGTAGGTGATTAAAGATTAATGGAAAAATTGCCAAAGCCTTAGATTAGAGAGAGCAAAGGCTATCCTTTTAACTGCTTCAATTAATTTCTAAAAAAAGCATTCTAAACACATAGTATCTGTTGTTTTAAATCAATAAAACCAACAGTTTTGTTAATTAATTGCATTAGGCGATCTACTGACTTCGGTCAAACCAGGTCAAAATCATATATTGTGCAATACTTTGGTATATGATCAAATCTCTGCAAAACCAACAACTCTCACATTAGCCTCAGTTGTACTTTACTTACTGTGTTTAGTGCTAAATGGTAAATGTTAGCATGCTAACATGCTAAACTGCGCATGGTAAACGTTACACCCGCCAAACACCTGTGAATCATTGTGACCATGTTAGCATTTAACTCAAAGCTGTGCCAAAATGCAGCCTTCAGAGAAAGATGGCTTACATAATCTGAAATTAAAAACAAACTGACTTCAGTCGTGGCCATTTTCTTGCAGTGTAGGTTAGACTGAACATGACACCGTTTTGGCAGCATCTACATAGGGAATCTGGAAAAACTCTAGGTATTTTCCATTGATAGCTCAGGTGCTCTTTCAGAGGAGCTGCATGCTTGGGTGTGGTGCTTAAGTTGCCAAACACAATGTCAAACTGTACCAAACTCCAACGGTGGTAAATCCAGCTGAGCCCTCTGTGGCATTCATGGTGAAACATTATACTGCAGCACTGAACACTGTGTGATCATGTGACTTCGCCTCAGGTACAATCAGAGATGGACATCAAAGAGAGCTGTGCTGCATGTTCGTCATGTGACAATACAAGCTTGTGTATAAGAGTGCGTGTGCGTGCACACTACAGTATGCCCATGTCCACACACTTACACTGCATGTCCTTGCACCTGTGTGTTAGTGTCTTTTTATGAGGTCATGAGCAGGGGTGTTCTCCCCTCAAACCAGCCCCTTTCCCCTCCTGTGTGTGCCTCATGATCAAAGCCCCTGCCGTGCCACCGCTCCTTTTGATGCTCTGGCACAATAGAGCCTGTTGAGGTTTTGATTTCTTCATCCATTCATCTCCATAAAGACCAGGCCTCCCCTCCCTCCCCAGTCCAGTGGGCAGGGGGGAGGGAAGAACCCTGGCGGGACCCTGGAACTTCCCTGCCTGCAGGCCTGTCTGGTTAGGCTCTGGACAACAGGCGCAAAAGCTGCAAAGGCAAACTGCACATACAACACTTGGAAGAGCCGTAACCATTTCTGCACAATCTTAGCCCTGCTGAAATGAAACTGAATAACATCAGGCTCTAATTATGCTACAAATGCCATGGTAACTCACTTTCCTTTGTCTTCATCCTTCCTTTGACATGAAGTTGATTTTAGACATGAAACCCCTGCCCCGTGACCCCTTTATCCATCCCCCACTCCATTAATAAACCATATTCTCATATTTTATTTTCAAATACATGGAGGGCCTTTAAATGGATTAGAGAGAAACTGTGATGTATTTCAAACCTTGCAACCATAAGAACGGGATTAAAAGAGTAATGTTTCCACCCAGCAGGAAAACCTCTTAAAAGTAAGTCGCACCAGGAATATTCTGACTTTTTGGGGATAAACTTAGATGAGAACATCAATACAACTCTCACATTTGTGTGGTAAATATATGTCACAGGTGGTTCGCTTAGCTTGCATGAACCCTGGAAAGAGGGGGAAGCAGGAAGACCTTAGGTCACAAAATCTGCCCTGCCAGCACCTCTAAAGCTTTTAAGTGGCTGCTGAACTATTAAACCCAGGTGAAGACACGAACAAAGAGTCAGGGTGGACAAGGTTGAGGATATTTATTGTAGGGCAAAAGAGAGAGAGGGAGGGAAACAAGAGGTTACTGCAGATCAAATGATGGTCCAGGGGCAGACATAACATAAAGCTCACTAATCAAGTGTGTCTCCTTTAATTGATACATGCAAAAACAGAAGCATAAAAATGATTTGTTTCCTCATTTTTTAAGTCTTTGTGCTCAGCTCAGCTAAGCTAAGTGTTCGCTGTCTCTAGCCACAGGGGTGGTGTTAATCTTCTCATTTAACAAATGTAAGACAGCAAATAAACATATTGTCCCCTCTAAGTTACAGTTTCACAAAAGCCTGTGTGATTTCTGCATAATATCCTGCAAACTAATAAATTACTATTAAAGTATTAACTCTACAACTACTGTTAGTAAAAAAGCTGGCGTCTTTCAGGTGAACCGGAGAGGGCTAAATCAGCAGTCACACACACCTCCTGTCGGTACCTTTAAATGAGATTTTGTTGTTACAACAGAAATTGTGCTGATTCAGCCACTTCTTGTGCATTAAGCTGAACTAATGTTTTAGTTTGGATACTGTGACATGCTATACTGTTGCACTTCTTGTTGCCACACCAATGACAAAGTGTCACTTTTTTTCACGTTTTCATTTGCATTACATAACGTCTTGCGCCACAGCTGCAGTTACAGCATGACAAGAAAAGCTTTGTTGGATGGTTCATGGGAAAAAACAAAACATTTCACCATGTTTTTGCAGCTTACTTCATATAATGCTCTTGAAATGACTGTTTAGTGTTAAATGATTGAATGCCTTGCAGGCTTGTAGTATGCTGTGACTGAATGTTCTCTTACTGGTGGAAGGATCTCGAAACTGCGCCTTAGAAAACAAATGAAATGGGAAAACAGATGGTTCAATCACCCACAAAACCTCAATCTGAGGCAAGTCCAGACCGTATCTTTCTAGAAAACTAGAGGCAGAAATAGAAGTGCTAACCACAGTTAAATTGCTCATTTCTGATTTTATTTCTCTTCCTGAGAAAGAGGCGAATTTGCATGGAAAATTAATTTGACTTGGTTGAATGGCAACTGGAAAGTCCAGTTAGATAATACCCCTTAAGCATAATTAGCTCTTGAAATATTATTCATATGCTTCGTTCTGTTCCACTGCACCTTCATTTCCCACCGCAATTCAATTAATGTTCAATGAAATTACTGACTGAATACATCAGACAAATGGTCATACAATTGAGCAAAACATCCCAGTGATATGAAGACCCATTTCTTTTTCTTATCGTATGAATCACATTTCTTTTAGCTTCTGATGCCTGATAATGAGCGTGCAATGTAATGATAGAGAGATGTGAGAAAAGGGCTTGTCTTTTGATAGGAAAATCAACTGAAATGCTAGCAGGAAGTGTATTTTTTCTCTCTAATGACCTTTCTTTTTAAATGTATTTTTCTTTTTGTTGGTCCAAACAGGCTGCACGCACGCACACACACACACACACACACACACACACACACACACACACACACACACACACACACACACACACACTTATAAACGCAATTAGTTTTATGAGAAGATTTGTTGCAAAATGTACCCTTTTTCAAATCTAATGAAATGTATTGGATTGAACCTGAAAAAATAAACAATCACAGCACTCTATGAAGGATCGTCATAATTGCTTCGTTGAGAAACTGATACATATTCAGTATGAGCTTCTGCATGAGTTTAATATTCAAGGTCTCCTGATATACGGCGCCGCCTAAAATATTTACATTTCATTAGCAGCATTCAGAACGCACAGTTTTATCATAAAATATGAAGGTGGCGCCTTAAACCAGGCAAAATTAACCGACGAGTGGTCAGCACAGACTAACGCCGTTGGCTAAAAAATCAGCTTGGATATTCATCAGCAGGGTACCAAGATGCTGGAACAGAAGATGGTTGTCAGTTTCTCTTGTGCAATGTGCTTTTTTCACTTGGCTTTTACATTTTATGTGAAAATATACTGAAGTGCTGCACAACGCTGGAATCTGTGCTCTTTATGTGCAAGTGCGTGCGTGTGATCTAGCACGAGTCTGACGCTGCTAACCTCCCGTGTCCCTCTGCTGTCCTTGGTGTGAACATATGTGACAGAACATGGTAACACCTCTTCCCCCCCTCTCCCTGTCCCTAATACACACACACACGATAAGCACACACACCCTCTGCCTCTCGTTGTACGTCTCTCTCAGTGTGTCCCTCCTCAGTCTGGTGCTGTCATGAAGAGGTTGCAGAGTTCACATTTGTAAGGTGTGAAAATCCCGAGTGGCCCGGCGTATCGCTGAGTGGAGCTCTTCACTGTGAGATTGGGTGACAGTTTGCTCACTTCTTTATACATTTATTTATCAGTGTGGGTGTACACGTGTGACCCCTGGCATGCATGCAAATTCTATGTGTACCAATGTTCCTGCCATTAGTGTACGGGCTTTTCTGTGTGATATTGATTTAACCACAGTGAACACTGATGTGTCTAAAGCTCACTTATTTATCGTTTCTGTATTTTTATTTTTAAAGAGTGCTTGTTGATCTGAACAGGACAACATGATAAAAGTTAAATTATCACATAGGTAGGGGTCTGAATGTTGTGTCTGAAGCTTGTCAGGTAGCTTCTCTTAAGTTTGTACCTTGCCCCACAGCATGATTAAAAAAATAATACTGGCAAACTCTTGCTATTTAACTGTATGTATTGAGCCTCTCAAAGCCAACCGTAAATTACACTTTGCTCTTCGTTGTCTGGCAAAGCTCCACAGGTGTTTGATTGTGACAGGTGTAGTAGGCCGCACAATAAATGATTGAAGTGTTCTTATTCACTGAAACTTCAACAGAAACCCTGAGTCATGCAACCCTGATTTGGAGCCGATGCCAGGAATCTGGGAACTTTCAAGTCGCAAGTTGACTTAAAGGTATTGAAACCGAAATACATGTGAAGTCTGAAAAACTCAGCCAATGAAATATCCACCTCTCCTTTTTGGTCTCCACCAACTCCTGTGAGAAATATAAGTTTACCAGCTAATTGTAAGCCAGCTGGTAAACTTAGCGGCGCACACTTTGTCGGAGTGCTTCTTGTACAATGAATATATCGGTTTATAAATGAAAAAAGTAATTTCACAATTGTTAACAAAATTGATTAGTGCAGTTTTCTCTTTGACAAGAGATAAGCTCAGGAGCCATTATTGCCATTATGGAGTAAAAAACTCATAAAATCATAACATAACGACCATGATTGCATGATAGGCAGCAGCTGTGACCTACCTACTACGGCTATCTTGATGTCTCTATCAATAGAGACACTGTGGACATCCATACTAGGCTACTAAACACAAAGTGTCCCTCAATATTAACCTACAGCCTCCTTTCACAGCTATCATTAGCCCCTGCACTGGAGGTGTGAACAACCGTGGAACAACGCCAAGCATCTGAAACAGTGTTATGGGGAAGACAATGTACTGCTATGGCATGCCCCTGCTATCTCCTGCAGCCTCAGGGGAAGGTGCTCACGCGCTAAAGCACAAAATGTACCAGAAGAGAGAGAGAGAGACACAAGGAGAGGGAGAGGTGAGAAATGAGGTGGAAGGGGAGGGAAGCAGAAAAAAAAAACCCTGCACAAGATTTACAGAGCAGGAGAGGTGATGAGAGGCAAAATAGCAGAAGAGATCAGAGACAGATTTGCATTACACTCAGCTCCTTCCTCAAGGACACTGACAAGACATGTGTCTGCCAGTGGACACACAGTGAACCTGTCACCTTCGGGTTACATGACAGTACAATCCAGGCCACGCCCTCATCAGTTCTTGTCTTTGCCCTCCCAAGAATCTTCCACTGTTGACAAGTGTCCACGACAAGCTCTGTTGAATGTCAATATGACACAGTCCACACTCTGATATGGCAACAAACACAGCAGGGAGTACACATAGGTTATGATAACTGACGTGGTCACGTGTGACCTGCCGAGTGGACCCGTATGAGTTCTTGTTGGCAACATTACGCAGACGCAAATGGGAAAACTGAAGCATCGTATATTTCAGTCTTTAGTAAGAAGAAACTGCTCTTTAGCAAATCAGCAACAAATGGTGGTGATTGTTCGAGTCAAGCATAAGATCAGCTGACTGATGTGATGATCAGACAGCTCAGAGGTTAAAGGTCAGGAATGTTAGGTTGTCAATGGAAGTTGTGGATCAGCTGCAAAAACGCACAGTGGGGAAGTGAAAGAGAAGCACTCTGTCCTCCATCAGCAGCTACTCTTGATGTGGCTGACCTCTAACCCCTCTTTCTCTTCACGCTGTCAATTCAATCGAAGGACTTGGTGCCTTTGCCAACAAGTCATCCAGATTGAAGAATGACAAAACATTGTCATTGACACATGTAAGCATTTTCTGGTCTGACACCACTATTGAGAGGACGACGCTGTTTCCCAGCTCCTTCCAGACTGGCTGCAAATAAACATGTTTTTGATCTTACAACGCTAAGGCTTGGAGTAGCTCTCTCTCACAAAAACAACTTGGTTAGGTATAAGGTATAAGCCAACATCAATGCATCTCCAGTTCCACGACAATTACTCCAGAACCGTCACTAAATGGACCTTGAGGTGCAACTTCGTCAACTGCTGTTTCCAAGGTCAAGAATTAGCTTTGAAACCTTTTTGGGGGTTTATGGGTCCACATCCAGCCTTCAATGTGCATTTTTCATCAGACCCAGCCCTAGAAAGAGTCCAGCTTTGGGTGATCCTCACCACCACCCATGTCTAGACTTCAGCGAGGCATAATCCTACATGATTCATAACATTACCATGAAAAATGACTATCTAATGGGGTCCAATTGCCAAAGATGCTTCGTAGATCTTTTCAGCTTTTCCTATATTGTGCAATCTTTCTTTCCTGATGTATGAACTGTAGCAGGTTGTTGCTCCCAGGCGGGAATGTGAGTTAACAATGAGTGTGCAGGGTGTGCTCAGTTAACCTTCCCTAGTTAAATAGAGATGAAGTAAACTAAAGCCATAAGGTGGAGAGAAGTTGGCTCAAGGAGTGTCTTGATTCCAAAGGATATCCCTGTCTACTGTTAGCCTATCCTTGGTAAACATACAGTAGCTTAGCTGTGACTCATACATGATGATGATGATAGATCACTGAACGCTCAGGGGAGCTAATGCAAATCAGCAATGATTCATGAATCCAAGTGGATCAAATCAGCTGCGATGTCCAAATGTCAACAGGATATTTGGCTGCCATTTAAAGGGATAAGGGATTTTTTTGTGATTGAATTTAAAAGTTGGAGCCGACAGCAGATAAAAACACCACAAAAGCACACATTTAGAGGCTTTGAAGGAATTGGAAATGCCAGGCCATCCTCAAAAGGAGCCCACACCGACACTGGCAGCTTTTACAGCTGCGGCTCGACTGCATCAGCGTCCATTATTCATGCACTACTCAGCCGCCTCAGCCTGGCCCAGACCGCTCACCTTACACGTTACGCATTCATTCACAGTAACGCTTACTCAAACACACCATCAGGCACGGAGGGGCTGTCCTGCCTTTTGGGTGAATACACGAAGCTGAATTCTTTTTCAAAGCGCTGTGACAGTTTTATCAAATGTATAAACCAGTGAACGTGACAGTGAAGACAATATTTCACAAGAATTTATGTGAAAGCTGACAAGCGGGATCAGTATTTAGATTTATATGCTTTTTTTATGAATCCCCAAGGTGTAGCCTGTAACTGACTGGATGAAGGGAATCTGGAGTGTTGCCAGGCTTATTTCAACTTGCTCTGAATCTGCATAACAAGAAGGTAAAACTGTTCTCCAAAAGGAATATTATGAAGCAATCTTTTTAATAACTCTTCAAAGCAAATATGAGGAAAACAAGCATTTATTGTCCAAATATACACTTTAAAGCTTAATCAAAGTACACAGATACACACTTATGTGTTTGCAAGACATTAAAACTCACCACAAAAACATGCATTTTCACATGGATCTTGTGTAAATTCAGCACGCACCCCGGGCACACACTCACTCATTAATGTGTTAGAGGACACGCCTGGCCTTTGAAACCATTCAGCACTCCACCCCTCCTTTCCCCCTCAGGAGTTCTCACATACTTTTCCTATCAGGTGTCTTTTTATTTGTACACATACTCGTGCACACATGTAACTCATTAATGCTCCCGCTCCTTGCCTTGTAAATTAAGATGCTAAAGGTTCCCTCTCATCTTGTGCCAAATGTGCCCAGATTGTTGGTGGCTGATATAAACACACACACACACACACACACACACACACACACACACACACGCGCGTTCTTGTAAAACCTGACACCTCAGAACAGTGGGTGAAACCTGCTCTGTGGTTTACGTCCGTACGATTTGTATGGTGAGAACGCTAATCACTGTCTTTTCCCTTGACTCTTAGGCAGGCCCATACCTGTAGGCGAGTGTGTGCAACATGCAGTACATGCATGCACAGTGTATTCACCTTGTGTGTGTATGTGGGTGATTCTTGTCTATTTAATCTGGTTGGGACAATCTATGTCTCTTATGCAACCCTCCATAATGAAACATTTTGTTCGTCTGAGTTGGTTTTGTGAGTTTACACACTGCTGGGGCGTCTGATTGTCCTGCGCCTGCCAAAATGAATTGACTTGCCAAACTACAGGCCCTGTGAATGTCATGGCTATATTTATCCAATGCGAGGCACACTGTGTGTCTCTGTCTGTCCCCTTTGAGAATGAGGTCTGGAATGCCACCAATGTGAACCAAAACTAGGCCAAGCACAGATGGACCGATTGCTTTACGGGCGTGCCAACATGTCAGAGACAGTGATTGTGTTGCATAAAGGGCCGCGTGTGCACCACAGCTTGAATTCACGACTTAAACACTGCTATGTTTGGCTGGCATCAAAGGTGGAGTTGATTTGGGTTGAAATGAATCACACTGAATCAAATCAAATCAAATTGGACTGAACTGGACCAGAGCAAAAGTTGGACGGAATCAAGATTTTATGGAAGGTGAACTGACTCAGATCAAACTAACTCAAAACAGACAACATGAATTCAATGCCAGCAAAATTGAACTTCTACACAACGTTTGGTCTTGCAGGTATAATGCATAATTTCCCATTTCTAAAAAGAAGATAATATTGGGCATATTTGAAGCTATGAAGCTATGTAGCTTCCACTCAGGACATAGAGGCTAGTTAGGCAAGTTGACTAAGATTAGCACTGATTCCTATGAAAGGTTACTTTTGGGTTGTGATATTTATGCGATTGGCATGTCATTGGCAGATCCTACATTACTGAAAACACAGAATCTAGCTATCTAGCTATGTAGCTAACTAGCTTTAGCAGCCTCTCGTTGTTGCAGTGGACACAGACACTCCTGTGCCTTCTGCACTCCATATATTGCGCTGTGATTCAAATCGTACCACGGATGTACCATACAGAGTGCTAAATCATGTATGGTACAAACACAAGAAAGTAACGGCTAACAATGTCGCCACCTCGCTAACTGCCTGTGTGGATGCTGGAGCTGTAGGGATATTATGAACTAATTTTGTGCCTGTCCGCACAGAATCTATTGCACCAGTCAAATGAACACTACTAGGATTTTTAGTCAAAACCAACATATTATGCCCTCTGGGGAGCACTTGCCCCCGGACGAAAAGATAAGCAAAACATTAGGAATATATATGCTAATTTCTCAGAAAAAAAAAAAAGAATTTTAGTTCAACTTTAAATCCCTCCACCCACCAACGTTAACCTCCCCCCGCCCCCTACATCTTGGGTCTCTTTCCTGCTGAGTAGCTCCATCATCCTTTCATCCTTCTGACCCATTTATCTACAGGACTCTGCCCAGGTAAATCTCCACTGATATCATTATGTTCCCATTAAAGCCCCCCAGTGTATCCAGGGCAGATAAATCTAGGCCAAGCAACCCTCCTACTCCACAGAGGAGACAAGCAATTCAGGAGGAAAAAATGCTTTTGGACTTGGTCCGTACTGGGAGGTTAACAAAGCATTACAATGCAAAACAAGTTAAATAGGAAGTTCATGGTTGAGTGGTTTCAGGTTACATTTATTTGGAGAAGATGATGAAAAACTTGCCATTTAAAAGCAGTTTCAACGCGGATTAATATTATACTGAAGATAATGCTTGCCATGGAGCTCTACATGGCCATTCAGTACCAATAAAAAGCATTTATGGTGCAATTGAATTTATTGAGCATGGATGGTAAAAAGGAACAACCATCTGTCATGTTGCATTTCCCCTGAAATTACAAGCTTGCCTGTAATGTTATTTGCAGAGTGCTATCTTTATGAAAAGCAAATATAGCACTTGGGCATTATTTCAGCCTTAATGGAGCAATGCACAAGACTGAAACTGGCAGCTCATCAGCCTCCTTCAATATGTGCAGCATGTGTGCACCTGCGTGTTGTGTTTCAGTGTCTCTATCTCTGCATCCATCTGCTATTCTCTGACTTTCAGGCCTGACTTTTCTGCCCTCATGCTGCAGGGCACTTGTTCAAGGCTGCCTGACATTTACATGCGGTCAGCTATTAGTGTTTAAACTAAATATTACTACAACCAAGATCAACAGTAGACACTGACCAGGCCCAGGCGCCGGCAGCTACCACTCCCCTTCCTCTCTGCCTGCCTCGCTTTTTGCTTGGCCTTTTCTGTCTCTCCCTCTGTGTCTGGTGCTCTCTCTCGTGTGTGTGTGTGTGTGTGTGTGTGTGTGTGTGTGTGTGTGTGTGTGTATGTGTGTGTGTGTTTAAGCAGCGCACGAGGATGAAGCCAGGCGGCCAATTATGGCTCGAAGAAGGCGGAGTGAGAGTGTCAACAAGTAGTAAAGAGCACACAGCCCACTGTCTGGAAACAGTGAGGGAGGGAGAGACAGTGAAAAAAAATGAGAACAGAACATATTAAAAGAGACTGACAAAGGGGAAGAAGCACAATAAAAAAGACAAAAATAGGCACAGAGACAGTCACAAAAGACACACAAGGAAGACAGACAATGTACAAAAGAGAGCCAGCGGAGCACAACTCATGACTAAACAGAAGGAGACACATTTCCTTACTTCCTTTGCCTGGAGGATTTCCTCGAAAGGGCATAACCACATAGAGAGTTTTTATTCTGTACCCGACACAGACACGTGTTCACAAAGGCATCATTTAAGGTAAAAAAAAAAAATGCCAAGGCTTTTAAAGGGCAGTCACATCGTGCTTTTTTTGTTCCAGTCACTAGCCCGACACGTGCAAAAAATGTCCGTGTCTGTCGTCTCTTCACTCTGTCTTTTAAGGGAACTTTAGCGAGCCCCATATGTCAGCCTGATTGTTGTTCTCATATTTTCATCCATTATGACAATCGGTGATGAATTGCGCTCACCACATCCGTCATCGAGGTTGGGGTAACTTGGACAAAAACAAAGCTTCAAAGCCTTCAGTTTAACAGAATACTCACGAAAACCCATCTTTGACTCCGCTATAAAATAAACACAGAAAGTCCTTGAAAACCCCTGGAGCTGTTGATGCAAACACACAATCACAGACCAATTAGCCACAACTGGACTCTCTTGTCTCTACTGTGATATGTAGTTTGCTGTAACAGCCAGATTGTATGGCTTGTGGTGATTAGAGCTAAATGCTATCATCAGCTTGCTAACCTTTAATATATATATTTCTTTTTACTTTCTAAGTGACTTTGTGTGAAGTAATAAGCATGAGGCACCAGTGGCTGAGGAGTTAGAGAGCGTTGTCCATTAATCATAGGTTTGCATAACCGGCTCCTCCTACCCACCTGTTGAGGTATCCTTGAGCAAGACACTAAACCCGCAATTCCTCTTGATAACCAGGCCCCGCGCTTGCATGTCCGCCCCCCCACCATTAGTGTGTGTAAATGAGAGGCACATTATGAAGCGCTTTGGTATAACAGCACTATAAAAGCAGTTCATTCACCGTTTACACATGTGATTGTGCCGTTACTTACACCTGACAAAAGGCTGCCTGCACCGAACCTTTAACATTTTCAGTTGAATCAGCCCAGACTCTTCAGCCTGAGTCCAGCCGGTCCTGATTGCAACGTCAGGCCCAACACGGTCTTTATCACTCACTCTGGATGTATTGGGAGAGAGAGTGAAGTGGAGAGAAATCACCTGGAATCTTGTTAGGTTCAATAGCTTTAGTGTGTGTGTGGAGCAGAGTGTGCAGTCCAGATCCCAGGGGACGAACTATGGCTCGGATTAGTTAACCCTGTCTCACCCAGGGCGCTGCTCGGCCTTATCCCTGCAGCATAAGCCCTTAATGAGTTCACTGCCTCCTTCTCTCTCTTTTCTATCACTGTTTCATTCATGCTGTGTATCTCTGCTTCTGCTTACTGGTCCTTTTTTTTCTTCTTCTTATCTTCTTTTTTCACATTTCCCTTGTTTCTGTTGCTCTCCTCCAACAGTATCTCTCTCCGTCTCCTCCCATGCCACCCTTTTCTTTCTCTCCCTCTACCCCACCCCCACCTTCAAGCATATGTTCTTCTGGGTCAGGATTAAGGCCTTTCTTGTCAGTCAATTAGAGAGAGAGAGAGAGAGAGAGAGAGAGAGAGACAGACAGAGAGTATTTGAGAGCAAGAGAGAAAGAAGAGAGAGAACTTTCTTGCCACGCCTCTTTTTTCATCAAACCTCAGTTCACACCTTCACCGGGTCACATGTGGCCACGAGATGGAAATGGTTCATTCAGAGGCTCTGCTGGTTTATCCACTAAATGTCACGTAAGGATAGATGTGCAGCTGGACTCAAATAGCGTAAAACAAACAAAAAAGGAAACCAAAAAGTCTGTTCATCCATTTCTACACCTTTCTGAGGTTTTCAAATCTGGCAATTACACGCAGAACATTGAAGTAAGGATGATGGATGGAGTAATAAATATTAATAAAGAATATTTGGTAATGCTTTATTTTCCATCATTTCCCACAAAGTTTCTGTCATTTGATACTAATTAGAGGGAAAATCTAGAGTCTAGCTGGTCAGCTGGACAAGCAGAAATGTCTATTTTCCCACAGTCAAACATACAATTCGACATATATGAATAGTAATGTCTCCAACAATGAATGAGTAATTAATGAATATTTAATTTAAGGTTAGATAAAAAGATTTATAGCGCTCTCGTGTCTATATGCTAAATGAACGCAGCCGCTTAGCTTAGCTTAGCACAAAGGCTGTAAACAGGAAGAGACAGCTTGCCTGGCTCACCCCAAAGGTAAATAAAATCCACCTGCCATCACCTTTAAAGCTCATTAATTCATATATCACATTTGTTTCACTTGCACAAAGTTGCTTCCTGGAGTCTTGCCATTACTGTGAGGTTGACAAGTTGATGGATGAGAGCAATATCGATCTTTTCATCTGACTTTAGGCAAAAAGGCAAATAAGTACATTTCTCAAAATGTCAACTGCTCCTTTAACTGGTGCAGTTTTTAAGGATGTTGCTCTGGAAATCAAGTGCTTATACCCTGAACACAACCAGCTTAACTCCAATTCTCACAACCTTCCTTTGATTTGACATTCCTCATGAGTTCTCAAATTAATAGTAACTAATAGTAATTAATAACCTTTGCTGGTTGAGTCAGAGAGGAAGGGAAAAAGACAGGCTTACTGGCTAACAGTACATGAGATGCATTGGCTGTTTGGGGTGAATAAACACAAGCAGCCCTGTAGTCAAAACTGTGCAAATGACGTAAGGCGACGTGTGTCTGAACCCCCCTTAAGAGGTCTTAGAAGTGGTGGCCTTGCACAAACCTGTGGCTCCCAATCCGACACCTGCTCCTCATGGACAGGCCTTTCATAACTCTTGCTGATGTGCTCGACCTCAGGTAACCACGCTGTGGTACCTTTGATTTATTTATGCAGAATTCAGGCCTTTGTTTGTATCCTGTGCAGCAGTGAAACGTGTATGAGGAGCGATTTGTTTAGGCTAGTGCACAATGGAAAGCGTGGCTCTCCTCCCCATATATGGTAGCAGGAAGGTCTCAGGGGAGGGAAGTAAGCTGTTGTTACAGAATCTGCCCAAACAGTCACTAAGTCTGGCAGCGGCCTGCACGTGTATGTCTGAGGCAGTGTGTGTTTGTGTGTGTGTGTGTGTGTGTGTGTGTGTGTTGGGGGGGGGCAGCTTGTCTATTTAGGGGAAAGAAATTACCCAATGCTCCCTTTGGGAAGAGCAACAACAGAATAAAGACTTGCTAAATACACAGTAGGTATTCCTAAAAGACACAGTGAGGCCTTAATAAAACAGCTATGTGAGGCTCTGCTTGTCTTTCCACCGTCCTCTTCTCTCTCCCCTGAATTTCTGTCTCTCGATTGCTCTATTTCCCTCCTCCCCAAGGCAGGAACCCCCTCCACTCCTCACCCAGACACTCCCCTTCTACTCCTGGGGGTCCACAGTTGGATTAGCCCATCTCTCAGAAGACTGCGAAAGGAGCCCCACCGTCTCACGTGAAGCAAGCTTAGAGGGAGGGGAAAAAATGAGGAAACGAGGGAAACGTTGTGATCCAATTTTCAGCTTTTTCTCTCTGCCAGTGTTTTGTTCGATGCTTGTTTAAACGGGTTCCCAGGAGATGATGTCGCCGGGGTTTGTAAATGAATCTCTGTGCGTGCTTCTGTGTGTGTGCGTGTGCGCGGTCACAAGCAGTTTTGTATTGTGTATTATTCCATGCTGATGAATGAAAATTTCAAGCAGAGGAGGGATCCGGATGACTTTTCCTCAAAGTAAAAAAAAGACATCTGCAGAAGATATGACCCTCTGTCATGTCCTGAATAACCTGCAGCTTATTTCAGACCTTCACAGGGTCATCCATGGGTTGACCTTACCTTGACCTGAGCTTGTTTTTAAGTCCCAAAAGTTATGAGCGCAGGAAATATAAGCAGATAAAATGGGATTGAAGCACTCTAAGCTCATCTATCACAGAGACCCCCTCTGTTCAGGCTTAGAGGCCGATTATGGCATATGATATTGAATCCTCTTTGGGCTGTAGCCATTGTGTGAGTGTGTGGAGCTTTGTTGTGTGTAAACCTGCCCGTGCATGCGTGTCTGTACGCACCCGTATGGAGACGATTCATATGTGTAATGTTTCACCTGCCGCCGTTCGACCTTCTGTCGGGGGCCTTTACCCCCCTCTGTGTAGGGTCAGGAGTTCAGCAGGGTGCTAAGTAATGACCTTCAATCAACATCCATCACTCACTGGTGGGATGCATGGGCGCTTCACCACAGCCCAGGTAGGGGGGAGCGGGGCAAGGCTTAGCGCCACTCCTCACTGGTGAACCTCCATTAGATTACCATAATGTCCTGATTATGCCGTTCACAGACTTTTGGTAACGGTGGGTGAGGGTAATAATGGTGCATTTACCGTGGGAATCGCTAATAGCATCTGCATTTCAAGGTCACGGGAGCAACATGGGAGCAGAAGCTGTGGCCAATTTGATAGCTGCTGCTGGCTCTCGTGACCGCTGTCCTTTGTACCTCTATTTGTTTCCTTTTCTCTGAACCATTTCATTATACAACTCAGCCAGAGCTTAAACCTGAATGTCAAGAGAAAGACAAACATTCAGTGTTGGTAAAAACGGGCAAGATGCTGCTGTTTAGCGGTAAACACATGGCCTGACACTAAACACATGAAGAGTGTGTCACTGAGTTGGCAGGTGCTGGTACACGCTGACTGAAATGCTGATTGGTGTGGTCAAGGGATGACTTTGTAACTCTAACACGACTACATCGGTTACCAGCAGTCTTTTCATAGCCTGTAACAGCAGTGGAATTATCAGGGTGCTGTTCTGAGCCGTGGGACCATTCGCCTGCTGTCTGACTCTGAATCCTTTCTGAACTCCAACTGATCAAATCAATACCACTGTCATATCTGTCCATTCAAAGAGTTTTCCACAGATTTAGCATTGCACTCCTATGACAATGTCAGACTCATGACAGACAGTTTAATAAACCCCCATCAGAATCAATGCAGCAGAACCAGAGATAACGTCTGCTTTATTCCATGCAGCTTGAACATTGACAATTTGGTTGGATATTTGGGTGTTTTATGCCAATAGTGGCTAATGTAGCCTCAAGCTACTAACCTCAAGTAGAACTGAGTGTGGGATGATTACTTCCAGTTTCAGTTTTCTCCTTTAGCCACAAATTTGCATAAGGCAAACAGCTTTTGATTTTTTTTTTTTATTTCTCTCAGTTCCCATTAACAGACCTTTTTGTGTGTTCTCAGTGGCATCTGATTAACGTTCAAAGCCAACTTTAGTCCGTGCCCCTGTGTATCTGCGACCCCGGGGGGACAGGGGAGCCTGGAGGATCAGCCAGAGGTTCAGGTTATGCTGGCTGTGTTTCAAGACGTGCGTCAGCGCAAGTGCTTGCTCAAAACTAACCTTCTCAGCTTCCATAAGATCCAGCTTCCCATTACCACTGGCTCAGCTGATAAAATACTGAGGTTGAGGAAAGGTTAGCAAGGCTGACCTGTGACCAAAAAGGTCAAAAGTCTGATCTCAGGGGCAAAAAATTAAGTGTCATGTTGGCCCTTAGATGCTTTACAATGGAGTGGAACACTGACAAACACATTTACAAGGTGTGACTGCTAGCCCTTTGCATGTGGGTCATTTTCTTTTATATTATCCTCAAAACAATCAAGGAGCCTCTTGTTGGTTTTGGTCTCAGTGTTCCAAGAAAAATGATAAAATGAATGAGTCATTTTCTCTTCTCTTCATGTGGTGGTGTGACTGTCGGAGGTTTCCTGTCCTGCTGAATGCAAAGGCTTCATGTTTTAATGCTATTGTGTGGGTGGGGGAGAGGGCACATTACCGTGGCTCATACATGCGGTGGTTAAAGAGCAGCTTAGTTTACCATCTCACATGAGCACACACATACATTTTCTCCCTCAACCAGCTGCACCTGTTGCTGATTGTTAACCAATGGCTGTCAAAAGGGGCTGTGTGCATATGGATTTTGCTGTTTTTATATGCCTTTAATGCATTCCCTTTTGTGCGTATGTGTATATGTGTGTGTGTTGGTGATGCTTGTAACCCTGTATCATATGTCACCAAAGCCGCAAGCACTGACCAGCCCCTCATTTACTAGGTGCCCATTTTACCTCGAAAAAAGAACACAGGGCCAATCATCCATTATTCAGCGTACCACCACCAACCTCTGTTTAGCCAATAACTGCTTCTGCAAACTCCGACCCTGTAATAAGAGAATCCACTCTAACCCCATGTCAAGCCATGTCAAGCTGCCTCCAAGTGTCCCAAATAGATCAAAGTCAAGTGAGTTTTGCAGAGATGAAACCTTCCTTTATTCCCACATGGAATGAGCTTTAATTAGTTTTGATCGGTGGCCCGATTTAGTAAAAATGAATCGCTATTAAGTGTCATTCCAGAGACGGCACGTTTGATTTCAAACAGCCGGTGGAGAAATATTTTTAGACGTGGTTGGTATTTTGTGGTGCTATATTTGTCGCCAAGCTGCACAGTTGCAAATCAGGTCAAATTATATTGTCAGCTGAATTCCTTAAGATATTTGTCAGTTTCATGAGCCTTTCATGTAGTGAAATAGACTTGGCGACGTGAGCTGTATGCTGCATCTACTCAGCTGTGTGGCTTTTTGTGCTTACACATGTTTGTGTGCGTGTTTTGGAATGGGTAAATATATGTTCAACTTGATTAGTTTGACAGGTTTGAACCCAACAGTTGAAAAAAAAGCTAAATTTTCCACGCTCATGAAGTCATCTTTCCACTCCTCTGCTCCCTTTACCACCACAAACACACGAGGACCTCCACGCAAACGCACACACACCGCCGCGACCATCACCCCTGCCCCCCTTCCCCTCCTTTGTTTCTTGTAATTAAAGCGTCCGCTTGGCCTCGTTGGCCCCAAGCCACTTATCTCTTTATCTGAGGGAGGAGAAGGGAAAGTTGTCACATTCTTCCTCTCCACGGCACGGCCACATCATTATCCACCGTTTGTGTCAGAACTCTGTCTCACACTCGTTTCTTTTTCACGGCCCACATTGTCTCTCTCTCCACTTTATTTAACGCGATCCCTCCCTCCTTTTTCCTTCCTTTCTCCCACTCTCTCTTTATTTTTACCCACAGGCCCTTCTCAGCGTGGAACAAAGGGAGGAAGTGCCCTGGACATTCGTCGCTGGGATTATTTATATCCCGGCTGTGTTGTGTTATTTTTAGCACTTAGGTTATATTAGTCGCCAATCTGCCAGATTTGGAGCTGAACCACAGGCTGTTGTAGTGGATGATTGTCGAGGATGCTGCTGTTTGAGAGCACACCTACAATCACTTGGCCTTGGGTGATCATATAAGTAGCTCTGGTAATTGTATGTTTTCACTGTACTAGCCAGCTTGGCAAATTCTCTCCACTCTCCTTGTGGGACCTCTCTCCCTTTCTTTATTTTTAGTCTCCTGTACTTTTTAATAGAGTCTTTCTCCCAGTTGCGTAATGACTGTATTGTGTTCTGCGGCAGCCGCTGGACACGAAGAACAACTGATGTGCTGCTGGGAGTGTGTGAGAAGCAACAGGCAGAGAGTTATGTCACACTGTCTGTGTCTTGTTCTGTCTTCTTTTAAATCAACCTTGGATAAATGATTTTGTCTCTGTCAAAAGTCAGCGAAACGAAGCTCACCTCCCCACTCCTACATTTTTCATTTTACCATTTAGCCTCTTCCGTCTGCAGCCCTAAGTCAAAAATAGACCACCATATTGTCCAACAGTTGTATTTACGTGCAAATTGTCACTTTGCATGAGTGCAAAATGCTTATTATGGATGCACAGCATCTATTTGGAATGATTGCAGATTGCAAACCCAATGGCTGGTCACTGTCGCTGGTGGCTATGGGATGAGCCTGTCTCTCTCCCTTACTCTCTCTCTCTGTCTCTGAGCACCAAACCCACAATCCTCCCACGCCTGCACTCACTAACTCCCCATGCCTGACTCACAACCAAATTCTGTTTAACCCAAACCAACCCGCTGACCTCGGCTTTTCGAATATGCCTCTGATCCGCCCGTGGTAATCTAGCCAATAACCAGCGTTTTGGTTCAGGCTGCCATTAGCTGTGTCTGGCCAAATAAGGGAATTAGCCCTTTTTTCCCGGCCTTGTAGGAGTGAAATGGCATCAGGGGTGTGGAGATTAGACCATAATCTTCCCCTTAAGATTCGAGTTTGAAGTCAACAAGCATGCCATCCTTCTCAAGCACAGCCGACCTGCAGTTTGGCCTGTGTGTTGTGACAATGGTGTAAAAAGTCAGTTCCACCAGTGTATGCTGAGCACTTTTTATGCCTAAGAGGTAATAAAGATGAAGCAATCACATCCATGGTGGACAGGAACTGAACAGTATAGGAACAGTACAGAGACTGAATGGAGGGAGTACTTCAAAAGTCCCACCTTCCTCATGAGGTTACTAATTCTGCCTATTGTTGTAATTCTACTATCAAGTAATCCCATGTGAGAAGCTGGTGAGAGCACCTGGCAACACCTGCTTCAGCTGCAGAAAGCTGGTAAGTGGATGAGTAAATAGTTGGGCATCAAAAAATAGCTCCAATTGCATAACTGTCCTGAACACAACACTACTTCTTATTTTTGTTCTGTTTTTCTACTTTTGTAATTCTTCAGTTAAAGGTGGAACATGAAAATGCAGAAAGCACACAAAGCGGTACAGTGCAGTACTCTGAGCAAGATCAGGGGCAAGTGCGTTTCCTTAAATGTTGGACTGTTTCTGAAATTTCTTAGATGTGTCACACCAAAAATCACATGCACACAGAGAAAGGCCCTTCAGCGTGTGTCGTAGGCTGTGTTCCAAACGTGACTGTTTGGGTTCACAAGAGGCAACGAGCAGACGACTCTCAGGGGCAGCCTCGGGTCACATGACGTGTCCCATTGAGACATCTCGCATAGCAATGACTGTCTGGGTCTGACTCCACAACCAGGGCAACGGGTACAAGATAAGCTCCAGTTTGCAGTGCGAGAGGAAAAGGCAGACGCAGGAGAGAAAGGGTGACATAAAAACACAGACAGACAGAAAGTATGCTTTAGTCTGATCAAGATAAAAGTCTGACTTCTGGAGTATTTTGGAAGACAAAATCAGCTTTGGAGTTTTCGGAGTTGCCCATCATTCCGATTACTTAAGGTAACATTTGATGAGTCTGTAAAACCCAAAAGCGGAAACATCAGACAAACAGGCCAGGTGTAAACAATTCCACGCATACTTGAAAGTGAAAGCAAAGGTGAATTTTTACCCAATTTATGAATATCCTTTAGATAAGATAAATCTGAGGGGGTGCGAGGTGATGAATAGGAGAAACAGAAGAAGAAACATATTTCAGCGTGAAGACTGAAAACAGGCAAAAACAGCTAGCCTGGCTCCGTATGAAGATAATAAAATACATCTGCCAGCACCTCTAAATCTCACTAATTAGCATGTTGTATCCCATTTGTATAATTAGTCCAAAAACTTGTGTGCTGGGCTATTTCTTGGCCAGGGGCAGTTGCCAGGCAACCAGCAGCGATTCCAGGAAGTTCCTGGTCCTGGCCAAGAAATAGTCCCACACTTCAAACCTCGTAAGAAGAGCCAACATTTCCGCAAAAGTGGCAAACTGTTCCTTTAAAGCAATTTGAAATTCAGCAAATTTTGCCTGGAAACACACACTGTTGATCAATTTGCAGTCATTCCACTTAGCAGTCTTTTGTCCTTCTCCCAGCAAATAACACAAGCCAGAACCTAACACAGTTGGAGTCGGTTCAAAAGACCAAAGCTGAAGTTTATCCAAACATTGCCCCAGCTTTCACTAAGTTCCCTTTCCAGGAATTTCCAGAGGTTTGAGGGCCAGTGTTGCAGACAGCTGGTGGGAGTTAGCAATAGAGAGGCCAAACGCAGTGCACGGTGGGGTAGAACCATCCCTAAATCGGGCCCCTCTCCTCCTGCAGCTCCTCTCCTCTCTGTTATTGTTTTGACTGAGGTGGAGGGTTGGGGGAGGAGGGGGTTCACGTGGGGTAAGGCCCTGCCTATTATGTCTGAGCGTCTTGGAATCTAGGTCACGATTAGACCTCATCTTCCCTCTTCTCCCCGCCGCCACCCCCCCTTCTTCTGCAGTGACCGCCGCCAAAAAACCCTGCTCTTTAATCCCTGCTGCCTTTTTCACTTCTCGCCGTCTCGACCGATGTGCCGCGCCCATCCGACCCCCTGTTCCTCCCCTCTCCTCGCTCCCTCGCTCCCTCTCTCCCATCTCTCCCTTCTCTCGCTGTGCCAAATGCCAGGCGTTTATCAGGGATAAGCAGCTGTCCCCTTTGCTCAGGGGGGGAGATGAAGAAAATACAGACAGAGTGGAGAGAAAGGGAAACAAGAATTGTGGAAAAGAGAGGGAGAGAAGAGAAAGATGCAGACAGCGAAGGCAGATGAATTTTTTTGACTGCGGACTTTGAACTTTAAATCTTAAAAGGAATTGACTTCAAAATCTTAAACATTATCAGACTATATTTCTTGTCTTCTCTTCATACCCATAACAGACCTTTTTTACCAGAGTAGACTGGATTTTTTATATATCGTCACATGATTTTTGATGCCCTGATTGTACAGCACACGCCTTCATGTGTGTCCCTTGACTCCCTGAGATGCAGATTATCAGTGTAAACACATTAGGGAGTGTTTCTGCCACGGCACGTTGAAGGCTAAAGCTGCCGCCGGTGCGTCATGGCTCAAGCGTTCAGTGAAAACAAAAGCATAACTCAGATATGGTTCTATAAATCAGCAACCTTCTGCCGGCAGCTTGCTTTGCTGTGAGCTTTCGGGGCAAAGTACAGCGAGCCAACACTGCGAATATCAACTTTGTGTGAGAGGTGAGAAAAAAAAACAAGGATTTCACGTGAGAGTAATTTAGACGTTACCTCTTAGAAAGGCTTTGCCTGAGATTTTATCTTTACTGGGCTTGTTCTGATAAGTTAGCAAATGAACTGCCAAATTGACCTTGGTTGTTTTGATCTTGTCGGTGGTTGTGAAAGGAAATGCTGGCTTATTACAACTTATTTTTGTCGATTTGATCACCAACACTACTTGCTGAGACCAAAAGACAGGCTGGAAGCAAGAAAACACTTGTGCCAGATTATATAAACCACTTTATTTCAAGGTAAGGATTTCATGACCTTTAAGCTTTCAAAAAGTTAGCACCATCCGTGTGATTTGCTGCGTTTCCTCTCTCTGAGATTGTGAACAGGTAACACTTTTGCATTTAGATGTGGCCTTATGATGCTTTGCTCTGACCTGACGCCCTCCTGCAGACCTCTTACACGTGGTTCTCTATGGAGGAAAAGCTCAAGGATAAACCAAAAACAGTCTTTTGGATTTTTACACTTGCAGCCTTTGAAGATTGAAAGAGATCCCAAGGTTACAACAGCACATGGGAAGCATCTTGTCTTTATTGTTTAATGACCCTAATGGTTCCCTGCTGGTCTCGTTGAAATTGCACGTCAGATCAGAAATACCACATCGTATCTGCCAGCTTCATCGCCATGCATCTGATATGAACAAGAGACCGTCTGTCTGGCTGTCTGTCTGTCTGGGCTTCATTCTTTGCATGCCACTGTGTGCATGTGTGCGTCTGCAACAGCCAGCAGCGACGCAGCAGATATCCCTATATTAACGGCTTGGAGCTGTGTTACTTTTGACTGCAGATAGAGCCTGTTATCATCCGTTTGCATCTTCGTGAGGCACTCTGCCATTTGGCTGAGGTGACATGTGTCATGCGGTTTGAGGGACAGCAACACAAATGAAACACATATATCAGCTGCCGGACTGGAAACACAGAGGGCGTGCACACACACACGCAATAACGCTCCTGATCTGTGCGTGTGGAGGAGTGGAGGCGGTGCAGAGAGGGAGCTGGCACAACCATGCAGCCCCCCAGCTGTGAGATCTCCAGTGGACCACTGGGAGAGGAGAGAAAGCCTGTCAGTCCACTGCCTTCTTTTGTCAGCAAACTCGAAGTGCGTGTCTCCATTTGCTTCCTGTCTGCTATCTCTTTTTTTGGCTTCTTTTCTCACATTGTTCTCAGATTTCAGTTTCTCCCTCCATCTCCAAGTTATCACATGGAGGAGAGCGCTGGTGCGGTCACGGGGTTCACACGTTTATTCATGTGTGTTGGGGATCAGGTGGGGTGGTAGCAGTCATATTGGGTGGCTTATGTGTGTGGTTGCATTACAACAAAGTCATATTGCAAGTCTGCAAAATGTCATGGAGTTAATATTTTTTTCCGCTACTTGTAGCATTTTTTGAGTCCAAAGGAGATCTATTTTTTATAACATTGTACTTATACCTTTACATTTCGGGGTAAATTGAACCGATAATAGGTTTTCCTATTATCCTATATAGTTTTCAAGGATTCAGTCCATCAATAGTCACAACAGCAACATCATTTTCCCATTCTTTCATAATCAGATGCCCATAGGGATTACATGGACTCGTCCGGCATATAATTGGCTACACAACATTATCTGAAGGGGTCAGAGGTTGACCCGGGGTACCTTGGCCAATGACAGAAGATTAGCCGATAGCAATGAAGGACAATCAACTCTTCTGGACCAATTAGAAGACAAGACAGGAAGGGCAGTTGGTATCAGTGAACCTGCTATCTCGATCTGACAGTGAGCAAACACACAGAGGAAACAATACAGGCCATAAAATGAGATTGGAGAGAATGACTGAGGGTTGTAAAATGTATGAACACCCACACAAGGAATTCTATTACTGTATTTTTGAGTGAGTTTTAGTTTTTTGCAACCAAATGTTATATTGCCTGATGCAAATTGGTAGCATATAAACTTCATATTACAGCGATAAGGCTGAATGTAAATGTAGAAGTGACAGATAAGAGTGGATGAGTTTTTCCTCTGTTAATACTTTTACTTAACCCTGATTACTAAACAGCTTTAACCAGAAGATAGGCCTAACATTTGCTGTTTTCAAAGTAAATTTAACTGATTTGTCTTGTATGCACACACAGAATGACACACATACACACACACACACACACAAACGTGCACTTTCTCCCGTACACGCCATTTAATCATTTCAATCACAGACTAATCATCTAATCGCCATTACTGTGAGTACAGAGGGAAACCTGACAGGGACAATAGTTTGTTTTGTTAGTCAACAGATGCTGTCCAGTTGTTTCTTTTTTCACTGTCCCATGCTCATTTCCATAATTCATCCCCTGACTTATTAAGAAGATAATCCCCTTGTTATACGTTCACCACCGCAGAATTCATCAGGGGGCTTTGTGCATTTGTGTGTGTGTGTCTGGAGGGGGTGGGGTCATATATGAACCCAAATGAACCCTAATACCCCTTTCTTCTCCTTGCCCTCCTCCTCTTTGCTCCCCCTGCGTCGGCTGCTTGTGGATGCTAATGATTAATTGCTTATTTGCTTAGACGGGGTTTGATTGGCGTGTGTAGTGAGTAGACTTGACGAGCTGCCAAAGCTGTCAGACAGGACCATGATGCAGAGTAACAGACAGAGAGTAGGCAAGATCAGAGCCATCTGAAGTTATTAATGCTGGCGCCACACATTTCACAACACACCAGCACAAACATGCCGTACATACGTGCACATATGATGGCCATGCAATCCATTAACCGCAGTATGTGTAGTATGCAAGTGTGAAAACACTCCCAGTACATAAACACACACAGTGTAAGCACACACAGTCATTACAGCGCAAACACGCGCATTCAAATGTGCGCACACACTCGGAACAACATTGTTCTGTCAATCATCTGAGTGTACTGCAAAGTACTCCATTTTAATCATCGTCAGAGGCAGAAGCGACAGTCATCAGAGATCACTACCTATCAAATTACATGCACTCTGCAGTATAAATGACCGATTGCATACATCAACAGGACTGGGAGGACAGTCTGGGAAAGATGGTTCTCTTTGCAAACTTAATTTGCTTCCCTGTGCTCCATCTGAACACATGCTCCTCTTTACAATCAGTAATTTGAAAAATCAATACTTATGCTCAGTGGAGTTCATTTTCAAAAAGCATGTGGTGTGTTAAGTGTGAAAGGACTTTGACATTATTTATAGTAAATGTAACAACTCCAAAGCTGTCTGTGTCTTTGACTGAATTATTTTTTTTTTCAAGTGTTCTATTCAAGTCAAGGTTTTCCTGGAATAAAATTTTAAATCCATTGAATGAAAGTGCGTCCTCGCATGTCGGCATTGAGTCGATGATCTCATCCCGAATGCACTTCAGTGTCTTTCAGCATAGCCTCTATACATGGTCACTGAAGGCTAAATCACGCCAGCAGATTGTTGATCAGTTCAGGCCCGTTTAATATTAAATACCCATGTAGACGTGGATATACTGAATGCACCTTCAATCTGCGATTGACCGCGTTCATGTGAGACTGCTGTCGGAGGTCGTCACCTTTCACAGAGGCTTAAATCTGCAACTGGAGTGCAATACCAATGCTAGACCAAAGAGATACACAGAACTTCCTTTCAGTTTATCTCTCACATGCTCATTTATGTCTTTTGATATAATCTATTTTGCCAGTTTTGAAACTATATACCTAATCTTATCATAGTAGTATTATAAAGTTTTAGATGTTTTAGCATTGTAGCATGTTGGCAGTTAGGAAGTTCATACACTCTCTGGCTTTTTAATTTTACAAGGCATATTTTGGAAATCTTTGCAATGCTATGGGTTGTTTTAAGTTTCATTCATAATTAGAATAAAACACACATTTTCAAACAGTTTTCAAAGATGTCCCTAAAGCCTTGGACCTACCACCACCTGTCAAAGATGTGAGTCCCGGGCTTGGTTCTAATCATGCTGCAGGGTAATCTGAGCAGGGTAGAACCTGATGGGGATGGCCCACTTGTAACTAATTGCCTTTAAATGGCACCCACACCCACACACACAAACACACACACACACTACTCCACTCTACCGCAAACCACAAGCTTTTTTCCTGCGTTTGGATATTTCCAGCTGTGGAAGCCCCCGGCAGCCTCCACCAACCTCCGCCACATCCGAGATAAATGATACCAATTTCATAAACAGCATCTTTGCCCGCTCTCGCTTGTGCCATGTGTGCCTGGACGCACACATAGCAACACAACCGAACGCACACATGAGCAGAAATGGGAAAAGCATGCCTGTGCATGTAGAGAACACGGGGACACAAGCACACACACACACACATACAAAGGCAGGCCAACAGGTTTTGATCAATAGTGTTGTGAGCTGTGTAGCTTTTCCCAGCGACCACACATTTGCTGCTCCAGGCTGAGTAATTGGTGCACACCACCATGATAGCTACCACTGCAAGAAACAATATTGATAACATGCTGCCATGTGTGTGTGGTTGTGTGTTGTATAAATTGTTCTCCAGGGGATGCACTACACCTTCCAGGTTGTTCTGCACAATGCATCTCCTCCCTCCCTCCCTCCCTCCCTCCCTCCCTTTCTTTCCATTTGTTCCATTACCTGTCTGTTCATCTTATATCTCCCCCTTATTTCCCCTCTCTTTTCTGTCTGTTCTTCCTTCTTCTGTCTCTCAAGTCCAAATCACAACCCAATGTGAACTGCCAAAGGGCGTCGTAATTTGACATGAGCTGGTCCACCTCTGCTCTACACATACACACACACACACACACACACACACTGCACCAACAACACAGACAATTCTGCATCCCTGTCTACTAGACAAACTGTCATCATAAAGGCCCTATAGATTCTTTAGGTGTGCTGGAAAAAATGTTTACTGCCTGAGTACTGCTGGAGGACAAATTCACAAATACAGCAACCATGGCGTCACTTTTCAGACACACTGGAAATTTTGGCTGCACTTTCTCTGCTTTTCTTGTGCGACTAGCTCACTATAGCTTTAGCAGTATGTCTGGCTCACCTTGTGGGAGATGCCGGTCATGCGCAATGAGCCACGGGCAGATTGTGATACTGTGTAAACAAGGTTGAAACAATTCAAACCAATGGCCATGTTTTAAAGTCCTATGTTCCATACACTCTCCAGTCATGATGACCACGGCCCATCTCTCACAAGAGAGGGTCCATATGAACAGTCAAGTACTCAGTCACTCTGCATCCAACAATGCTGAGCTCCTCCACCATCCCAGCCTCCATTTATATGAACAGTTCTTCTGGAATATGATGAGTTCCTTTAACATGTGTTTATTTTCATTAAACATTGTGTATTTCAGGCTCTGTCAGGAGGTTTATGAACTCAAGGACAGCCTGTGCTCAGCTGCGGTTAAAACTTTGCCGTGGTATCGTGACTCAATACAGGAAAAGGTTGAGCATGGCTTATTTTCCAGGATTTTTTTCATTTTATTATCTGTTTATTTATTCTGTGGTCAGTAAAACACTGTCCTTCAAAAATATTTTTTCTTGAGAATATGAATTCCCCGTTTTTTCCTGCTGCACCTCGTCTGCCTGCCTGTTTCCCCCCCATTACCCCCATCTCTTCTCTGCATGTCAGCTGACTCCCCTTGTGGGTTCTTCTGTCGAGAAGATGCCAAATACCAGCCAACAGGCGTAGTCATGGCTAAATATACACCTGTGTGAGAGCAGGACCCGATTTATCCTGTCAGTTTTATGTGTGTGCACATGTGAGAATTTCGTATGTGCATGTGCACTGTCCGCTCGCGTGCTGTGTGAATGCACATGCACACCTGAACATGCACGCGCGCGGCCACCTTACCAGTGACTGACTCTTTTCACACCTCTGTGCAAGGGCCTATTTTCTGCCACTTACCATCTCACCCCTCTCTGTTGGTGTAATATTCATGAGGAAGCCCTCTCCTCTCCTTTTTCTGGAGCCCAGATGTTAGATAAGGGTATGCCGGCTATGCAGAGTGGCTTGGCATTGCCATGCAGCAAACACAAAAGAAAAGGAAAAAACGAGGGGAGGTGAAGCGAGGAGACGAATGAGGAGCGAAAGACAGGTGAGGAGAGGAGCAGGAGAGAAAGTGAGGCAAGCAAAGGAGGAGGTGGAGGGAGGATGAGCAGAGACAGGAGGGCACTGGGTACGCTGTGTCCTTAAAAAGCCTCAGCATGAGCAGTGCGGCGTGGCTGGGAAAGAGGTTAGTAAACCAGTTGAAATTGGATAACAGTCTCCCTGCGTCGCCACAGTTTCACATTACAAGAGCTCAGTGAATGAAAAAAGGAGATTAACCGAGATATGGTCGAGGACAGATGGCGATGATTTAATCTTGTGTGCGTCTGTGCAAATCCAGCGCATATGATGGTTTTAGTGCAATGTGGAATAGGCATGCATGAAGTGTGCTGTTTTGCTCCAACATATGACCGAGCTCATGAGCCAATTAGGAAATCCTTGATTAGGTTCCACTTGGAGCGCAGAGCAGATGCATGGCGAGCCAATCAAGAGGCAGAAGTGGCTGGCAAGGCTGGACGCACATGCATGTTTCAGAAAAGCTCAAACATTTTGGATTGCCGCAGTGTCACCCTGCCTCTCTTTTGCGTCTTTGTTGATTTTTCGGAACAATTTGTCCTCACAGGAAAATGTCACGCTACCCTGTCAGCTCTGACTCCATCCCCCCACCACCCACCGTCTCTCTCTCTCTCTCCCTCTCTCTCTGTTTCCTCCCTCCCTCTCACTTCTCGTCTGCAACACGGAGAGTTTCTTCCCTCCCCTCTTTTCACATCTTATCATGTCCTTTTTTTTCCCTTTACATCTCCTCTCCCCCTGTGAGGCTGAGACTCCGTAGCACAGAGAGTGCCTGGAACACAATGTTCAACATTTTTAGACAGTGAATATATTAATGGATAAAGTACAGACTGCTTCACATGGTCACCCACATACCACAGGAAAAGATCCCAAGGAAAAGAGAGAAAAGATATAGACAGACAGTCTGCTGTCTGTTAACTCCTCTTTTTTTTTACCTTTAACACTCCTCTCTTCCGGCTCCTGTTACAGTCTCCCACATTCCACTAACTTCCATTTATCTTCTCTCTTTCTTCACCTCTCACTTTCATCTTTCTACCTCTGTCTAGACAGATAGAAAGCAGTACTTACAGGCAGATGGTGAACAGGTAGAATAGTGTTTCCAAACCTTTTTTGTCAGATGCACCCTCACAGCCCTGTCAGATGTATACCCCAAGTAACCCTTCATCGCTGACACCGTACCGTTTACCCACTGGCTTTTTCAGCTGTTTTTCCAAATAGATATTTTAATAATTTATCACTTAGTTGCAATAACAGATTTTTGCGACCATACATTGACATATCAGCACCTTTTAAGTTGATATGATGAGCTTGCGTCCCAGACGTTGCACGACAGGTCATTTAGCATGTCACACTACACGGGTATAAACGCCATATTTGTTTGTGTAGTCTGATCCAGGCATAAGTTAGTTTGTAGGGATGTGGTTGCAGTGATTAAAAGGCCAATCTTGAGCGTCATTACAGCTTTAAACAATCTAAACTGGATGAGCTGCAAGGACAAATGTGCTCGGATGAAATTAATGCTCTTCAGCAGAGTCTGGATGCCCAACAATCAGCTTTTTATCATATTATCATGCAGGCATGCGTTGTGGCTAATTGCTAAGAAGCTGAGACCTTATTCAGATTTTTCCATTCTGAGGAGACGTGCTGAAGTTTGCATCTCAGGGAAAGCCTGCTACTGTTAGCAGACTTTTTTCAGCTCTTAAGTGACTGATCCAAACCTGGAAAACCGGCCATGAGTAACGTCATCATCACTACCATCTGACATCAGACGACTCACCAAAGAGAAGCACTTCTGGCCATTGCAGAGGTCACTGTAATACCTGTCTTGAATAATTGAATATTGCTCCCGAAAGATGCTATAAAAATTAGAATGATAGGAATAACGTTCCCAACCCTTGTGCTAAATGCTCAACTCTGTTCGCTAGTCTCTGTGTCTGCTGCCATTGGTGCTAAGTAGGTAGTGCACAAAGGGTTTTTCCAGCTTTTTCAGAACAGTTGGCTGCTATGGCCAAAAAAGTAAACTTATAAACCGGATGGGAACATATGTGTTCCCATGATTCTGTGCTCCCAGAGTCCTATGTTCCCCTGCTCAATATTTTCTCAATGACACATTAAAGAGAGCTTTCAACAGGTTTTATGTTCTCAGCAATGTTTTTGCCTGAGGTCATATGTTCAATGTATGTTTCCCTAGGCACCAAAAGTGTATAACCTACTGCTGATATAATCCTTGAAACCTACGCCCTCAGATTTGCAGTAAAGGCTTTAGACCGGGGTGCTCAAACTTCTCTTGGGGACCAAAACTGGGCAATGTATTGTATTGCATTGTTAAGATGCAAAAGCTCTCTTAATTGACTGACTTCCTGTGCAAAGTATCATTCTGCCTGCTGTTTAAGCCCAGCATAAACTGTGATTTATATATATATACACACACACACACACACACACACACACACACACACACATACATACACATACATATATACATATATATTGATACATTGTTAAAATAAAAATATTGATTATAGCTGATTTAAGCTATTCGACCATTACTTCGCTTGTTATCTACTCCTGGCTGTTCATCCATTACTTTAAACTAACTACTTTAACTGTTTATCCCTTTTAGCTATTTCAAGAGTACTAATCTTAACCCTAACCATGTTTTCCAGATGACTCAACACAAGGACTTTTTAAAAATCAAAATGTCATTTTATTTCTAAATTAAGTGAGCTACTGTCCGTGCAGAAGCAACCCTTGGAGTACAAGCACTTCTGTTTGGGAGTCACTGAGGTGAAGGCATAATCATTAAGGATAAGAGACGTAGACTGACAGTGTCAGCTGCAGCAGACATCAAGGACCAGCTTGGTCAATCTCACACTGTCGATAAATCATCCTGCTAACAACACATAAGGTATTAGGTTGCACCCCTGAATGGAGCCAGTCCAATCCAAGCTGAAAACCGCTCACATGCTGCAACGTGGACGCTGACCAAATGGAACACAAACGAGCACCGAATTCTTACAACGTGATATCATGCTGAGAAGTTTTAGAAGGATATTTACATCCAGATTTCATGAAAAAAAGTTTGTTTTCTCTTCCCCTCCATCTTTTCTTCACATGGCTTCTCCTCCTTTCCACAGTTACCTCATACTCTCCATCCTATACTCATATGTGCCCTACTTTGAGAACATAAACTTTATTTAAAAGCAATGAGCACAACGGGGCTGTTTGTTGTAACTGAAACTGGTGTGCTATTTTTCAGAAGTGGTATAATATTTCATCTTTGCCTTATTCCTCGTTTCACTTCCATATGCCCCCCCCCCCCACACACACACACACACAAGTGGTCTGGTTGACCACCTGTGGCCCCGCTTCCCCTCCTGTCAAATCCCCCTCCAAACACTCACACACATACACACCCTCCCCTCTGTCACTTCAAGCATTTCTGCCATTGCACTTGTGTCTTGTGACCACACTGTGCGTCATGAGGCTTACTCAACAGCCCCCCCAAGCCAACAAACCCCCCCACACACATTCAGTTGCACACACACACACACACACACACACACACACACACACACACACACACACTCATCATGCTAATAAACGCAGGTCACGCTTGGACCAGGCACGTGAATATTAAAGCAAAGGACAGAGACAAATGCACTCTTCCACAGAAGCACACTCTGGCTTTCCACGCCATTCATGGAAGTGCTACTGTACTGTATCAGGCTACTAAAGCATCTATTTATAGTGGTGACTAAGTTTTGCTGCAAAGCCATTTATGTATCTTTACCACATAGACTTGCAGAATGACTCTCGGGTTATATATTGCTCACACATACTGTAAATGTGAGTGAAGAACTCATTTATTATATTTCTGGATGAACAAAGCTGAGGACAGTGACTGGGTGAGTGAGGTGTACACACAACATGGTAGTCATATGAACTGTAACTGGAAGGTCACAGATGGAGTTTCCCGTTTAAGAATTGAGCTTGTGACCGGAGTGATGACAGCCAAGGAACAGCTGGGCGGTAGAAGCCAATGAAAAACGTGATATTCATGGAATAACCGATGCCTGATTCCAATAAGTTGTGAATGAAAGTCATACATGTTGAACAATGACGGCCAGTCTTGACATAAAATGATGTCTTTGAGAAGAGCCGGAGGCAGCTGATTAAGTGTACGAATTTATTTATTCTGAATTGTATGAGTCAACCTAAAAAGAGCAACCCAATTGCCAGAATAAATGTTGGCATTGTACATTTCTGCAATCCACAGATATGCTGAAGGTTTATGTTTCTTTCTGTTAAACCATTACATTTCATTAAATTTTCATGATGTGAAAATGCTGTGGTTAGGGTCTGGTTAGGATGAGGCACAAACTCCAGTTTATCCCTACCTCTCGAAAAAAAAATACACAATAATAACACTCACATGTGCCACTTAAGAACAAATCTCTTCATATAAATGAGTGGTAGGTCCATTGATCATGTGCAATCCTTCTGAGATTCTCACCATGAAATCTCCCTCTGTTTGAACTCAACATCTTTCCATAAGAGACATACACACTCTCAATATCTTTACTTGATCTACAGACATCCGCCTGTTCCAGGAATGGACTGGGACTGGGATTTCATATAATGGACTGCTCAAGCAGCCCACCAGGATTTCTCTTGGTGCTCCTGATGGCCAGTCCAGCTCCCTGTTTGCGGGAAATAAAAGGGAAGGATCTTAATGTGAAATGACTGTGCCTTACAGTCACGGTTGAGCTCAGTTATCCTTGAAACACACTTTTAGACAAACATGCACTTACTTACTTCCAGGTCACATGCTTCTTCCGACAACAAAAACAACAGCATTCTTTGATAATGGTCTGGTTAAATGCTAACTATGATAGGAATGTGAGCGCGCGTGGGCCCCTATTAGCACAACTTTATCATGTGAGTGAGCTTACAACACACACACTTGCACGCACATACACGCAAAAACACACACGCACACTCGTGCTCATGGGTAACACAGAGAATGGGATTAGCCATTGTTAACCAAAGCAGGCAGCACCCGGTTAAGACATACACACCTAAGCACCTCAAGAATGTAAATATCAGAGCTATTTGAAGTAGACACAGGTGAGTAACACTGTGTACACAGCAAACCTTATCCCATAATGCACTGCATGGAGATCGCTGTAAGGCAGAGCGCAATGCCTACCACACCACAATACAGCAATAAAACAAGGAATGCGCATTTTAATACCTTAAAGGAGCAATGGAACATTTTAGGAAATCATATAGACTTTCTTGCCAAGATCTACAGTAGATGAGAAGTCTGTGTGGTAAGAATGGAGCTGGAGCCAGCAGCTGGTTAGCTTAGCTTAGCATAAAGACTGAAAGCAGTGGCAAACAACTAGCCGAGCTCTGTCCAAAGTTCAAAAATTCACTTATATTGTGCTCAGAGTATACAATGCTAAACAAGCTGCAGGTGCCTCTTCTGGAAAATACATCACTTTCTGTGCACCCTCAAAGTCAGTGGCACTGGGACCTTGTTTCATGACTCAGTTTAAGGCCCTTCCCCTCGAGTGAACTCGCTGGCATCCTTTGTGATTCATTGGCAGTAAATCACATGCGAATCAAACTTAACTTGAGGTTTTCGACTTGGGGCCAAACTTGTGATTGTGCTTCCAAATATGTTTGTGATTTCCAGATAGAGTAATTCACGTTCATTCAAAAAAAACTGTATTTAATTTTGATGCTAAAGATCACTATGAAAGGAGTTATTTACATTTCCTCTGGACCACAAGCCTTGGCTCTGAAAGAAGCCACCCTCGTGATGTACAGTCATGGAAAAAATTATTAGACCACCCTTGTTTTCTTCAATTTCTTGTTCATTTTAATGCCTGGTACAACTAAAGGTAAATTTGTTTGGACAAATATAATGATAACAACAAAAATAGCTCATAAGAGTTTAATTTAAGAGCTGATATCTTGGCATTTTCCATGGTTTTCTTGATAATAACCAAAATCACTCAAGTTCTTACATCAATAGCTATGGCATTGTACTGCCAAAGTGCCAGTGCTTTTAGGCATTCCATGTTTTCATTTCTGTCTGTTAGTCACATGATACACACAGGAGTTAGTACTTGATTGCATAACCATAGTTTTTGATGACTGCAGCCATGTGTCTTGGCATGCTCTCCACCAGCTTCTGACATTGTTCTGCTGTCACAGCAGCCCATTCCTGTTGCAAAAATTCAAACAAATTTGTTTTTGGGCTTGTGGTTCTCCATTTTGAGTTTGATGATGTTCCACAAGTTTTCAGTTGGATTTAGATCTGGTGATTGAGCAGGCCAAGGCATGGTTCAAATGTTCTGGTTCTCCATCCAGGCTTTAACTGACCTTGCTGTGTGGCAAAGGGCATTGTCTTGTTGGAAAATCCAGTCATTTGAGGCAGGAAAGAGTTTATCAGCTGATGGAAGAAGACTGTTTTCGAGAGTAGCCCTTTACGTGACCTGGTTCATTCACCCTTCACACAATTGCATTTGCCCTGTTCCACCCATACTGAAACAACCCCAGATCATCACCAAACCACATCCATGTTTTACTGTAGGGGCAAGACAGTCTATTTGTAGGCTTCTCCAGGCTTCCTCCTAACCAGTAAGTTGGCTGGAGTGGGCATCAACTCAAAATTGGATTCATCACTGAAGAGAACCTTAGCCCAATCATCAACAGTCCAATCCTTGTGATCCCTAGCAAAGAGTAACTGGGCCTTCCCCTGCCTTTCGTTGATGAAGGGCTTCTTCCGTGCCCTGTATGACTTCAGACCAGCTTCAAGAAGTCAGTTTCGAACTGTCCTTCCTGAACAAGTCACATTTCTCGACAGTGCCCACTCATTTTTAAGGTCCCTGGAGGTCTGACGACAACACAGGAACGGATGAGTGCACAGTCCTCTTGTGGGGTAGAAAGACATTTCCTGCCTTGACCAGCTAGCAATTTGGTCGTACCATGTTCGGCTCGCTTTTTCTTGGTGTAATGAACGGCTGTCTTGGAGATCTTCAGTTTTTTTGCTACCTGTCTCTCACTCATGCCAATTTCCAGCAGTGCCAAAATGGCTGCCTTTGTGGCTTCACATAATTCTTTTGTTTTAGGCATTATGTGAGAGTTGACAACTTCTGAGTTGTGCTATGGCTTGAATGTAAGCAGGAAACCACTCTAGGCCTTTGCATGTGCAGTGCTGCTTATATACCCTGGGAATACAATTAAGCGTAAGCATGTCAAATAGGACATAAAGTATTATGGAATCAGCTGCATTTGTTGTCGTGTTCATTGTATTCTTCAGGTAATATACCTTTAGTGGTATCAGGCATTAAAATCAACAAGAAATTGAAGAAAACAAGGGCGGTCTAATAATTTTTTCCGTGACTATACAGGGCCATGTCCTCAGATTTTTTTCATGAGCGAAGGAGTGATTTTATATACTAGAAAGTTCATTTACATTTTGACAAAAAAGGTCCATTACTCCCTTTTTTCTGCGATGACTGTTGCATGTAATACCATAAATTACAAGTTGTCCTCTCTAACAAGACCAACCAGACCAAAACTATCAACATCAAGGCCCGGTAAGGGGTCAAACTCATCAACCAGGAGTCGGTCGACAGCTGGAGGAAGATCAAGGAGACCATTCGGATCCAATGCCGCAGACCATCCTTGAACAGAGAACAGGTTTACGATCTCCCCCACATATAGGACTGACTGCTATCACATGACCAAAGTTACTTTTCTAGGTCATGTGACGACAAGTGAGACAACTTCATTCTCTCCATAGGAGCAAGAATGAACAGGCCCACTGCAGCACCTGAGGGGTCGTCATCATCATCATCAGCTTCTATTACCCTAAAGCCACTGTCAGTAGCTAAGAAGTGATTAACAGTGTGTGTCTGATAGTATTCTGAGGAGTACAGTTTGTACCATTTTTTAGTGACACAATGGACTGCACTGAGCTTAGAGTTCAGATTTGGAGCTTTCATAACACAGCAGTTTCAGCCATATCAGTGAGAACAGTGACCTCTGTTGCAGTTAAGAGTTACTCGTAACACCTGTGTAGAGGTATGTGTCTGGCAGAGAGACAGCAGTGTGTGAGTATTCTGTGCAGTCCTTCGGAGCATGTGACCAAAACACCGGCCCCATTTTTCTTACCTTTGCTCTCCCTCTGTGACTCAGCATTTCCTCTGCTCTCATAAGCTCTTTAGCTGCATGTGTGCATAGGTGTGTGCATGCAAATGTGTGTGTGTGTGTGTGTGTGTGTGTGTGTGTGTGTGTGTGTGTGTGTGTGTGTNTGTGTGTGTGTGTGTGTGTGTGTGTGTGTGTGTGTGTGTGTGTGTGTGTGTGTGTTATCTTTAGCCAGCTCAGTCCAACCGCTGACCTTTCTAAAGGTCTAACTGTCCAGTTGTCGAAACAGAGACACACAGTCTGACCTACCGAATAATGTTTTAATCTGGCTGTATATGTGAAACCCCAGCAAAAAAAACTGTAATTATAGCCTACAGATAACTATGAAACTTACACTGTTTTTGAGTAAAGCTATAGAGAGTGGTAGAGGACAAGCAGCTCTTATCAGTTGTTGTATGTCAAGGAGAATGCCTGCCCTTGTAATGAGTGACATGTCTTTGAAAACACAGTCAAACTCTACTGATAGCAGCAGCTTTGCAATGCTTTGTCCAAGAAATACTTCAGCTAGCTGATACATGAGTTAAAGCCAAGGTATGAAGTTAGTTCATGGTTGCATCTCAATAAACATATTAAATAATGTGAGTTTTGTTTAAATTGGATTTACCAGTGGCTGTATCAAACTCATTTCACACATATACACCTAAACCTAACCATGGCTTAACAAAGTCTTCGCCTAAACCCTTTAATTTCCCCACAACACGAGTACTACTACATGTCCACACACACACACACACACACACACACAAATGAACAATAGATACTCTGATGCCCGAGGTCAGGTACACTCTGTCCTGGCCAACAGTCATGGTTAGTTGTGATTTGTTAATATTAAATTCGACCTCAAAGACCCAATGAAACTTCCTGGAAAACAGTGTGACTGTCCCAGTTCCACACTACAGACTGATTTGTTTGAGACCGAGGTACATTCGAACTGAAAAAGTGACGAAGTTAAATGTATTCAAAGATCCCAGTGTGCCCTTCAGAGTGTGCCTTTGGTCACTACTGTACCAAAATGCAATGTACAGTGGAAAATACTACCAGGGGCTACTCGCAGCTGGAACAAATGAAAGAAATTGTGGACATCAGTAAGATGGCTCCAGGAGCAATGTAATAAATAGACAGAAAAACTCTTCATAAAGATTTGAGGTTGGTCCTATACGGACTGGTAGGCAGTAAGGAGCTTGAATGTGAAGTATGAAGAAATACCACAATGTCACACATTTGCATGAAATCCCACTCCACTGCCCCTTCCTGTCAAATCAAGCCTCATTAAATCCAATTGGACTTCATCACTCCTTACAATGTATCTCACTTTTCTGGTTTTAAGCCCACCCAACTACTACCAAACACATTTTCTCCTGGAAGTACCAGCACCATACTTCATGAGCAGTGCCATACTTTATGAACCAGACTATGCACTGGCTGGCTATTGTTAACCTTGTCAAATTAAACCCTGATTTTGGGAGATTATCTAAATCCTGTCTTGGAACAATTGGACTTCACAAGGATTGAAATGTGCAGAATTAAGTCATTGAGTTATGTCACTCAGTTAAGCTCTTTTAAATGTATCATGTCGGTGTTAGTTGCATGTTTGCGTGCAGAATCCGTGAGAGAAAAATAAAATGCAGGACGAAGTGGCTCTTCACCAACGTAAGACTGTGGCTGGATTAGTGACATCAGCCTGCTGTTAGATGGCTCTTTCATCTCTTAAATGCTCATTTCTCAAACAGTCACTCTGTGGCTGTTAAATTTGCAACATGTTGGGAATAGCATGGGCTATTTCCTTTACTCTGCCTCTTTGGGGAAAAAGAAGCAGACTGCAAAAGATAATGATTTGAATGCTCATCCCTTCACAAGATTTCCTTTTTTTCTTTTTTCTTTTTTTTAATCTCAGGTGTTGTAGGCCATTTGAATGCTTTTTTGCATTTCCTCATTTCATCTCACAGATAACTGCTCTGTGAGCCCAGCTGTTACCACTGGTGATATGAGAAGACTGCTGAACCTGTTTTTCCTCTGTGAAGCTTGAGTGAAAACATTTCCAGTCAAGACCTGTGGGGGGGGGGAGGGGGCTGGCCTTTGGACCACGGCAAGAGACCGTAATGACTCATCCATTCCTGTGACAACAAGCTATTCTTATCCAAAATTCACTGCTCAACAGCTTGCTGCTCCAGCCATATGAATACCCATTAGCAAACAGTACACGCAAAACTGTAAGTATCTACACCACCAAGAAATTCAATGAAACCCAAAGGCTGTGTTCATCTGAAGAATTGTTTACCTTTGCTTTCTTCTCTCCATAATTGCTTGTCGTTTCTGGTGAACTGACGAGGAGCTGAGAGGCTCTGGCAGCTCGCCAATTTTATAAAAGAAAAACAAAAGAGGAAGTCAGAAGTTGCAATCAATCGTGCGGTTTGATTGATGAGACTCATTTGTCTCTTTTATTTCCCGTTAGCAGGCTGACTCCAAACTTTTTAATCGTATATCTGGTGGTAAGGTGAGTATTTTGTTGATGGCATAATTACCAAAGTGCATGCACACTGTAAGGTAGCTGTGGCAGTAATGATAGTGTCTGTTTTGCAACATGATAATGGTAATTTGCTGTGTGTTATGGCTAAGGCCAAAAAACCCTTATTTAACAAGGCGAGATGACTAGGAGCAAATTCATATTTACAACTACAACTGGGGGAGTTTGGTGAAGCAGAGGAAAAAAGGCTGCAGACATAAGAGTAAATGGTTAATGGCCTTGCTCAAGGGCAGTTCAAGAAAGTAGGTGAGGATTGTCTTCTTCACTCTGTTCACCCTTATTTTTGTGTATGTAAATTGTCAACCTTGTGGTTACAAGCCTCCGTCTTTAACCTTCAGCCTTCTGCCTGCTCCCTGTAAGGTTCTGAAGCCAGCGTGTTTACACTAGCAACATCATAAAGGGCTATTCTTAGGCCTTCCATCAGTTCAACTGTGTGTATTTAAGGAGGCAGACGGGGAAAGACAAAAACACTCCAAGTTCACTTCAGTGTTTCCTGTGCCAAAAAAGGCTCGGCTGTAAGTGACACATAACTGTTGGCCGGCCGAGGCAGCAAAGTAAAGGGCCAGTCGCATTATTCAGCCATCGCTATCACTTGGACCTGACAGGCAGGTATTTTTCCTGTCGCGTGCACACACACACTCCTTAAACAAACACATATGTATGTCAATGAAACACAAGATCAACTGGGAAGTGTGCATGAAATGCACACGGCTATACATTAAACACATACAGTCAGTCAAATGTACAAACTCATACTCCTCACACACATCAAGCTAGACTAACACACACACAATCTAATCCTACACAAGGCTATTTATACCGCAATCATAAAAATGGATTGCCTGCCATGTTACTGGCCAGAATGGCTCACTTTCTGCACATACCTGCCTCTGCCCTGAAATCAGTCAAGCGTTTCTGCCTGGCTTGACGTGATAGTCCCATAACATGTGTCGTTCACTTTGGGGCACTTTTGCTTTAATAGAACTGCCCTGTCGCTGATTTGTCATGACAGAAAACCAGAAATGTGGAAAGATATCAGACTATTAAGACGTGCAGCTGAAATTGAAGCGAGGCGTACCCGCTGGGGTGTGCAAAGCTCAGATGGAGGGGAAAGGTCAAGTCAAGGTTCTTCAAATGTTGTTTCACTGTTATTTACCGTTTTCTGATTGAAGCTTGACACAAATCATTCAAAGTTGGTTTAAAAAAAAAAGAAAAGAAGCAAGAGTCATCCAATCAATAACAAATGAAGCTTTATTTTTTATCCTCCAATCTGGTTTATCACCCATTTCCTTCCTGCAGTTTATCTTCGCTGTGCCTCCGTGCATCATCTTTTATCATTAGAGCTACTCCATGAGAGGCCATTAGAGAGAAATTGACCCAGCTCCCAGCCAGCCTCAGCAGGCTACAGCCTCATCAAGCCAGCCCCCTCCCCGCTGTGACCAGGATGGCCAGCCATTACGATGGAAGCGGATTGGCAAGCTGTAAAATATTTATTGATGCTCCACTTGGCCCCTGGGAATTGTGCACAAACACGCTCACGCACGGTCAAACACATTTACACACCGGCAACTCACAAAGACAATTAAATGTTGATCATAGCTCCTCCACCTACAAGAGAACATGCCTTTTTGTAGTTTCTAGCAATTGTCCACATGTAACTTTAGAGTTTATCTTATAACAGTTCACATATAGCTGTACTGTACAGCAATCTATTGAGGAGGCAGACAGGCTTTCTGTGTTTCTGTAGTTTAAAAGAAAAAGACTAACCTCTGCTCTGAACACGAACTGTCCAGTTGCAGTTTAGCAATGCATTGCGAGGCCCAGCAGGCCTGTCAAACTTTGGAGTCCTCCACATGTCCGAGTCATATGCATGGGGCTGTAGTCAGAGCAATGCTCTGTACATACAGCAATGTACTGCTGGGCTGGATCAATCTGCTATGTGGGAAGTTAAAGTCCCCCTCTAAACAACATGCTATTGTTTCCTTGGTGTCACATCTTAAAATGATTAGCCTTGTAAACATACGACACACGGTATTTCTGCTAATCCGTCTAAGATTACAAACCCGAGTCATCATTTAAAGTTTGGAGGGTGGTGTCTGTTTTTGTTGAGGAACAGGTAAAATACTCTGCTCTAATGTAAGATACCATTAATAGCTGTTTGTCTTACTGTGCTAACTTAAGAGCCCCTTTACAAGATTCTCATTGTGAAAACAGACAATTTAATACATTAAAAAGTCAGCTCAAGACATGTTTTTAAGCAACTTAACTTGCTACCTAGCTACAGCTGATAAAATCTGCCAGTTGAAATACTATAGTACTATAAATTTAGAAGAGTAATTGTGTCACCATTATCACAGTAAACTATGTCCGAATTTGGAGCAGAGAGCTTGAAAAGCAAAGCGACAGGAACTGGGGGGCAAGACTAACAAACGGTCAGTTTAGCATTAGGAACAATTCTGCCTATTCTCAAAAAGAGAAGAGTCACATGGGACAATCGCGAAACCATTACAGTTAAAATTGATAGCTGCAATTTAACAGTCTCTATCATGATAAAAGATACTGAGAGTGAGTAAACAGGGGAGAGGTATGCAGTGATCATCAGTGTGAAGTGCACTGAGTGTGGGGAGAAGACAGGATCAATGCCTCCTAAAGTCCATCACTGGGGATTCATTTGTATGTAAACCATGGCCCACATCACTCAACAGCACGAGCTAGTGTAATTAGCACGGTCAATAATATGGCTGTTTTATGCACATGGAGGGCAGGTGTGTGTATGTGGGACGTAGGTGTGTGTAACATTTACGTAATGCAGGTTACGGGAAACTGTGCTGCATGTGTACTTGTGCAGACTGTACACATGGAGGCATAATGTGTGCAATACTATCAGCAGTTGTAGTTTATTACAGGGTTAAAGTTTGCTGTGTTCTTGGCAGTTGTATGTGTGTTTATTGTCAGAGGTGGGGATGGGAAGAATCAACCGATTGTTTACTGGAGTCATCAAGTTACCTAACCCTTGAGGGATAGTACTGTGTGCGTGCGTGTGTGTGTGTGTGTGTGTGTGTGTGTGTTTATGGGTGTGTGAAAGAGAAAGAGGAAGGGAGGGAGCGTTTTACAGGCCCTGCAGACACGTGAACGCGTGATCCAAAGATCATTTCAAGGTTGCTTTGATAGTAGGGAAAGGGCAGCGATGCAAGAAGATGCTGGGCCAAAAGATATAGACATGCATACACACATCGTGCACTCTCTAACAGGCACACGCACACACACACACACACACACACGGCATGCTCATGCTACAGTCTCTGGAATATGTTCATGAATATTCATAACTCTCACTTACACTGTAGTCATAGATAGAGCACTTTTGCCTAGAAAGCATCATGTGTATGTGTGCTCAGTTGTGTGTGTGTGTGTGTGTGTGTGTGTGTGTGTGTGTGTGTGTGTGTGGTTGTCAGGGCTCAGAGATCAGGTAAAGGACTGCCAAGATACGAGCAAGAGCTCTCTGGAGGCCTTTCCTTGACAGACTTGCCACTTGTTTTTCACGCTTGTGTGTGCGTGCATACCTGTGTGTGCGTGTGTGTGCTTGAGTGTGTGTGTGCATGCAAGTGTAAACGTCTGTTTCAAAGCATCTCCTGCTTTTTAAAGCCCAGTAAGTGGCATGTGATGGTTTCACGTGACTGGCAGACTTAATGATGGGATCTCCGAGAATTCACACCTCCCCCTCTAAAGATGCAGCATTATGCAAATGTACACGATCACCAGTTTGGTTACATTTGACTTGAAGTGATGCACATTGCACCAATATATTAAGAATGTTGTAATCAGAACATGATGTTCCATTTATTCTCACAAAGTAGAAAATTGAGTTTATACATCAGTTATGTACATCAAATGTATAAATGCTTGAATATGCAGTGTTTTTACCAAACATATGATATTCAAAAACTTTAATGGCCAAAAAAACATGTTCTGTGTCTATATACGTTCAATGTAAAAGTGGCTATTGTCTTGTTGGACTGGATTTCCCAGAATTTCTCAAAAATGCTCCAGCGATGCTCCTGCCATCAACAACTTCCATCAACTTATCTTGTTTGTCATCATACCATTAGTGACCTGCCTGGCTCGTATTCTTTACGCCAGTGCTGAAGGCCAGCAGGCCACCTAAAGCCATATCTGGGCTGGATCAATCTGCTATGTGGGAAGTCAAAGTCCCCCTCTAAACAACATGCTATTGTTTCCTTGGTGTCACATCTTAAAATGATTAGACTTGTAAACATACGACACACGGTATTTCTGCTAATCCGTCTAAGATTACAAACCCGAGTCACATGCCTCGATTTATAAAAACCCACAAGCAGCTGGCCATTGCATGGCATGTGGGGATCACAGGGTTTATTTATAGTTGACGTGTGGTTCTCGTGCCCTTATCGAACATCAGATGCTGCTATAGGCGCGAGTGGATGCATCTGACACAGCCAGGGCCCTCGGTTCCCTCAGCCAGGCCGCTATGAATCACAACGTCTGCTTGAAATGTAAATGTGAAATGACTCAGTGCGACTGCCTCGCGGTACACTGCTCAGAAGCACTGCTGGACTCTCACCCTCCCTCGCTGCAGCTGCGACGGTTATGTTTATGTTATGATGAGTGAATATATGATGACAAATGTACTGTATACATGTGGGCCGCATACCTATAGTTTACTTTCTATTAAATGTCTCACAGACTTTCCAAGTGTCACCTGCTAAAGGCCACACATTTCTGTACATTCATTTTACTTGGCAAGTGATTCAGAAACACTGAGACACTGAACTCAGAACTCTGACTTATTCAGAGCTGAACATCCTTCATGGAGGTGTACTGAGGTCTAAGGCAGAGCTTTACTGATAAATACACTTATTATTTCTTGCTGCAAGCTGAGAAGTTCAATACCTCTCCTATGTCTGCACACAAAATATGAAGCTAGAGCCAGCATGTGATTAGCTTAGCTTAGCCGGGACACTCAAAATAGGAAGAAAAGCTAGCCTGGCTCTGTACAAAGGTAAAGGAAATTATGCTAAGCTAAGCTAATCACTTTATCTTTTCTCTCAATATTTAGCTTTCTCCTTGTAGACTCAGAATTGTCATCACATCGACCTGCTGTTACTATCACTATTTGGCCGCAGTTCACTGTGGAGGTTTGGTCATCTCTGCAGGCGTCGAGGTGCCAGCTTGGCCCTGCAGAGCCTCACTCTGAGCTCCTGGAACATTCAAGCGAAGGCCCAGAGGAGGAGGAGGAGGAGGGTTCAGTGTTCACAGTGCATCGCTATGAACAGCCGGCCTGTCCGCCCCTTGGCATGAACGACACACGCACATAAAACACACAATCAAAGCAATGTAGTGAGTGAGCAAGTCTGCGCCGATACGCTAAAGAGAGCTAGGGCAAGCCTGCGAATGCCAGCCAGACCCAGCCAGTGTATAATGCTGTGGGGACATAAATCTGTTTACGCTGTCACATTGTGGGGACTCGCCTTTCTATTGGGAACAAAACACAACTCCCCACAACGTACATCATTAAATGTTAGGGTGACGACTTGGGTTAAGGTCATGGTGAGGTTCGATTAAGGTAAGGGTTGGGGTTAGGCAAGTCGTGGTTATGATTAGATGATGGAATCAACTGTATCTGTGCGTGTGTGTGCGGAGAGACTAAGAGGTACTCTGGGTTCTTGCCAGTCAGAGAGGCTGCTAAATATGTCCTCCTTGGAACACGGAGAAGAGCTAACAGGGGTTATTCCAGGACACACTCTTCCCCTCCTCTGCCGCTCCGTCTCGATGCCTCTCTCTCGGTCCTTTCCTTTTTCCCTCTGCAGTCTAATATAGAGCTCATTTTGTGTCTGTTTCTAGGTGCCAAGGCCAGAGGGGGTTGTATGTTTGTGTGTGCGTGCGTGTGTGTGCCAGCTGAGGCTGCCGCTGCTGTCTCGACGGCTACTTTATTTTGGCTGTAGTTGCCATAGCGACCCAGTGGGACTTTCAGTGTGTCTGAACCAGTGATCCAATCAATGCTAACCAACACCAGCAGCAAAGGTGTGCACATTTGTGTAGTGTGGCTTTGGATCTATGTAGTGTGTAGTATATAAATGGAATCCATGCTTTTGATGAATTTTCTGACAAATCGTTGCTGATAGCGCAAGATATATTCATGTTTTGGGTCAAAGTTACGAAATTACAAGTCTGTCTCAGTTTTCTCGAAAGGCTCTTATCAGTTCACACTACTGACCTCCCACCTTTATCCCAAATGTTTACCCGGTGAGGAAAACGCGGCTTTATCCCAGAACACGTCAATAGTGGAAAGGCCAACGGTTACACAAGAACTTTATTCCAGTAAAGCTGCAACCTCTCTGCCAGCCATTACTGTGGGTTACATTCACTGTGACAAATCAGTAGAGTGACTTTTGGGGCTCCAGCCACGAATACTTTTTCAAAAGCCACAGTTTTTTTAGGTTTTTAAGATAACTTGTGCCATTGTTTAGTCTCTGTGACTGAATGGCAAATTAAGGGAGCAAAACTACTGTTACAGAGGGAAAATATCACCATCTATAGGTCTGCACAAACATCGTCAGAGGGGGTTGTCCTGTGTCGTGAGATAGCTAGCTAGCTTATGCACTATGGACATAAAGTTTTTCATGAGGAGTCAACCTCAGCCGCCATCCACAGGAAGCATTCAGCTGGTAAACGGCAGGCATGGGAGCGAAAGAGAAAGTGAGGAAAAGGATGAAGGAGAGAATAGGAAATGAGATGTGAAAAGTAATTGAGAAAGCAGGAGAAGAGGAAGAGGGACAAGACGTGAGAACGTGTCGAGAGGAAAGGAGTGAAGAACAGAGGAGGAGAGAGAGCAGAGGTGTCGGGAGCAGATGTGAGAGAATAAGATATGAATTTGTTCTTTTTCTGCAGCTTAAGTTGTGAAGAGTGAAGCTGAGAGAGTGAGAAGTTGAAGAGGTGGAAAGGAGAGCAGAGTGACCAGGACTGGTAAAATCTGAATATATGCCCATGTTGTTTATCTTCCTATGATTAGGAAAAAGCGGACTCTCGAGGAGCAGAAAACATAACAAAAGAACACAACTGGACAGCAAAGCAACACTGGACGTGGCTGGTAAGCAACAGGGAAACACTCAAAAATCACAGGCCAGATCAGGACACACCTTAAATACTCCTGGCCTAATCAGCCTGATGCGCTACAGGTGTGCAGATGATCAGGCAGAGCCAGCTGAGTGTGGGAGACCACATCCAGCCTCAGACAGACAGGAGGACAGACAGACAGGTAGCAGATCCTAACATCTATTATCTCAAATGGCTTGAAATGGGACAATCTCCCCTGAGCCCTGAATGTTTGCAACGTCTGGCTCTACAGGCCAGCAAACACCACCTAAACCCAAAGTTGGCTAGCTTCATGTTTTTATTAGTTCTTTTTCGTGTTTACTTTACCAGAACATTTTCAAGTATCAAGCTGATGCTCTGAGCGACAGTGACTTATAGTTTCCTCAGTCTCACACAAGTACACTCCAACAAAAGACGTGGCTATTTTTGATGCAATGCATTCATTCAGTTAGAGGCTCTTTATTAGTGAGCTGAATGTGCAAGGTCCTCATTATTGTGCAACCCAGGCTGGCTCGAAAGTGAGAAATTCAGGCTTTTCAGCAGGAGCTGTGGCCTTGCATCACACAAGTTGTTCTCACTGAGAACACTGTCAGCACGCTATTTGTAGAACTCAATGTACAGTTTATATTTCCTCCCATGAAATGAGTCATTGATTAATAGGTAAGTGATGACTACAGACATATGAGGAAATATTGTGCACTTCTATGTGTGTGCGTGTGCGCGTGCATGTTCTTCCCTGTGAGTGTGCCCAGGTGCCAGCATTGCACATGACATACAGTAAATGCTGTTGGTACACATTCTTAGTACTTTCACTTTAATGAGCTACAGTAATCTGGATGGCTGCCTGCCAGCCTAACACTTAGCATACTTATGAGCCAACCTGCAAACAAGCCTTCAGTGTTAACAGACATGCTTAAATGTTTCATCTGCTCTATAAAACAGACCTGAGTGAGTCTTCTTATCAGCTGGAGACGACTTTGGCCCTTCCTGAACAGATCTGTGTGGTTTGTCCAGTCCAGTTTGTGGTTGAGGTGAACATCCAGATATTTGTATGTTACTGTTAACCTCATATCATGGAATAGGGCTACACTGAGACTCAAGGTGATGCAGTTTCCACAAATATGTCCAACAATGGTTTCATCTTTCTTTAAAAAGCAGAAAAATATTCGCAATAGCTGCAGTATCATTGTGGTTTTCACTTCCTTGCACAGAAAATGAGAAGAATTTAAATTTAATTTTGTCTTTACAGGCACATTATGTCATTTCTGCCACTTGGGGTCTTGCAAGCAAAACAATGAAAACAAAAGCTGGAGTTCAATGACGTTAGAAGTAATTACACAACCCAGCCAAATATATTGAAAAAATCTAGTAATCTGTAGACATCTTAATGCAGAAAGTTACATAAATTCAAAAAACATTGCCACAAAAGAGTGAAAATGGGTTTGACAACTTGAATTCAATCATTGAGTTCCTCATTCAGAACTGCTGTCGCTAAACTTAAACCTGAAGGCCGTTTGAAGAAGGCAGAGCCACGTTCCATTCACTTTTTCCTCGAATAAGTTGACATGAATGCCAGCATGGGTGACAGTCACAGCAAAAGCAGCACAAGCATTCAGACTTTATCCCCGATTACGATCGCTGGGACACTTCTCCAGGAGCAGCTGTTGGCCCTGAAACAGAGCGCTGTTTTCTATTTACAAAAATCGTATTTTCTGTTGCACAACGGGGGAAGTTCGGAATGTGACAGCACCAGGAAATATTTACTTCATTGTGCTGTACGCTTCCTCGACACCATGTTCCAGTGTGTGTGTGTGTGTGTGTGTGTGTGTGTGTGTGTGTGTGCGTGTGTGTGTGTTCATGTACATTTGTGTATTTGTAACCCAGGGTGTTGAAAGTCATCGGGACGGGGAAAAACAGGATGTCAAATGCATCACAAGGTGAACACTGGACACAAAGGGAGCGAGCTTTGAGTGAACACGTGTGAATGTGTGTGTGGGCGGGTGGGCGTGTGTGCGTTGAACTCTCAGCTGACCTTCTAACCCTCTCTCTTTATGAAAACAATGTTGAGTGCTCTGGAAAGTGCCATGGACTCTGCACGGTAACAACAGCCTCTTACAGTGTGATGACATGGAGACTGAATGCACATTCACAAGCAACTTCACACACACACACACACACACACTCAGGCTGCACATCTGATATTCACGTGGACGCCAGGAGGATACCCAGTTGTTACTCAGTTGTTCATTAGTTATTGAGTGGAATGAGACTGATAATGGAGGACACGGAGGAAAACACCTTCGCTGATGTGAACTTTTCTTATTGTCCAGGGAACATGTTTTTTTTTTTTTTTGGTTTAGCAATTTTATAGTGGCAATGCACTTCAAGGACTTCCACTGGTTACTAACTATAGTCTTCCCCATGCTGTTTCCTCTCTGGAGAGCTGAACGCCATCTATTTATCTATTTATGGTCCAAATCACTGTCAGAGGATGATGGATGACGCTCCCTGGGTGTGAACTGGAAACTGTTCAGTGTGTTGGCAAATACTCAGATAGGGAAAAAAGTAGTAAAAATAAAAACAACTGTATGACCTTAAAGAAAGTATAGTGTATTTCCTAGAGGTATCGCAGCTTGCTCAAAATGCTTTCGAGTCCTGGCTCGAAAAATATGTGTTGCGTACCCTTTCTCCTTGAAAGCACATTGCATATGTACTGTTGTTTTCATCTAAGAGCCTAACGGAACAAATTTTGAAATAAAGTTTGAATGTTTTGGGAACCAAACTTTCCACCCTGTAAAATCACAACTTGTCCTTTTAGCATTTTGTTTTTATATGGAACAACAAGCAAAATATAATGTGTTAATTACTCAGCTTTAGAGGCGCTGATAAGCAGATTTTGTTACCTTTGGACAGAGCCAGGCTAGCCATGTGCCTCTGTTTCCTGTCTATCTATAATATGAATCTTTATGTAGGGCAGTACGGATGATAGTGACAACAGAGGACAGCAGCCTTTATTCTTGTAGAAGTGAACTACATATTATGCATGTTTTATTTCTGCTCAAGAATCCATGGGTTTTAAATGCATGCATGCATAGGTCTACATGCATGAGTACTATAGTATCCTGAGTATGATTAGCCCCCTTGCTGACACAGGCTCTGGGGAAAACAGGAAATGGAGCATGGTGTGAGGTCAGCACACCACTGACTATCCAACCATGGAGCAGCTAAGCCCGAGTGTACATCACACCAGTGTTTCCCCCTGAATGGTTATGTCCTGCAGCAGATGTGGAGACTCTCTGATGAGTGCTCATGCCAGACTTTCAAGTATTCATTTAAAGGTCCTTAATTGTGTATATATATGAATCATGTGGTGAAGTGGCATAAGTATGGCTCAATTTAAATTTAAAGCTGCGTATTAATTTTAAAATCCACTTACAGTGTGAAATGAGAAGGTTGATATCGCTCTCATATAAATGTTGAAACTACCAGCAGCTGGCTTGCTTAACTTAGCATCAAAAATTGACAATTTTAAACAAACATTTGTTTAATCAGTACATAAACTGTGTAAAAATGATTTGCCTTCTGGCTTTAGCTTCAGAGACAGACATCAGAGTGGTCTAGCTCTTTCTCTAACTCATTCATTTTTTCAACCTACATGAGGTAAATTTGCACATTGGCAACTTCAATGGAAGTGGAAAAATCTGATTTCACTTCATGCAGGTGATCTCTACATCAAGGTGTACTGTGTTCAGGATTCATCATGGTAAAAACAGCTTTTTCTAGACATTGTGCTCATTCAGTGCTATTTAAGAGACTATTTGGATTTCACTTTTAGGTTTAGGAGTGAGCCCAGAGTTTAATTTGGGACATTATGGCAAATCTGCTTAGTCTTAATAAAGAAGGATGGGACGTTCTGGTCTGCAGCCTCAGCTTGTGACAAACAGTAGGCTGACAAGATGCTGTGTTTCTTATATAAAAATCTTCACTGTCTATTCAGAGCTCTCGCTGCTAATTAAGCACAGTGAGTCAGTGAGGCTGAGCAGAAAGGGCATCAAACAAACACAAACCATGGCGCGCTGTGAATGAATCATTCTGAACATTGACTGAATGCTGAGTCATGTTAAAAGACAGAAGGGTTTTTGTGTGAGTGTTAGTCATTTAATTTAATTCACTCTGTGAAAACACAGCAACGACCCTCTGGCAAAGGAACCAGCATGGTTTTAGAAGTGTCTGTTGATGCACTGAAATGACTTGTTAGCTAATAATGATCATACTGGTAGTACAAGTAGCTGCTTTAATAGTTCCAGTGGGTGTTGTTGTAGAATAGTGATTTTCACTGTTATTGTTGTGGTATTATCTGCGTCCTGATTGCAGATTCAATGGAATATATTCAGATCATTTCAAAGTTTGGCATGTAAATGAAAGTATGAAAGTGAGACAGTGAGAGATAATCATGCAATCTCTAAAGTGTGAGCTTCTGTTTTAAAGGGTCCGTTTGTGCAAATTACAGAAAAAAAAAACATTTTCCTACATGCCTCTAGTGGCATCTGGCCATGCAGTCATCAGCACTGATAGATGACGTTCAAGAAATTCAACAACAACATGTCTTTCCAGTATTACAAGGCATTCACATGGAAAACAACCCTGCCTTAAGAAAGCGCAGAAGGGTGGACTGGTGAGGTAATGTTGCTTCAGGCGCCGGTGAGTCCGTGCAATATGCTCCAGGAAGGCCAGCAGGACTGTGAGTCTGAAGGCTTATCAGATGCCAGAACACTGCACCACAAGGAGTGATTTTACTACTGGAACCGTATGCGTAAAGTCATCGCACCAACAAAGATTTTATCAGGAATATACCGTTCATGTCACATGAGATCTACCAGGAATGTGCACATCCAATTTTATGAGAGAGACGGTTGCAGTTTATTGCATTTTATCTGTCTAAACATGCGATAATGTCCTGTTTACAGACTTAACTCTGGAAAGTTTTCATTGGAAGGAGCTAATTTTGAAGGAATATTCCCCATGAAAACTGCATGTTCTTCTGTGTGGCCTGCTCAGAGGACCACAGTATCGATGATAGAGGGTTGTAGTAAGTCAGTAATAAAAAAATAAGACAGACCATGCAGTGCTCTTCATGCGATAACAAGGATTTTACCATGGACCAATTACAGGAGACCATTTTTTGGCTTTTTTAACCAACCAACTGAGAAAGTTGACAAATGTTATTCATTGTTTGAGTGATTTCTTTGATTATCTCGAGTCACCATCTGCAACAATGAGTAGACGGAGATGTGATGCTGGAAAGTGAGTTGTTGACGCGTGCATGTGTGTTTACACTGAGCCCCGTGCAGCACCCGTCCCAAATATGGACTTGTTGATATTATGACGGACAGAGGAACAGAGGAATTTTCTTGTGAATTTCCCCATCCTCCACACACACACACACACACACACACACACACACACACACACACACACAGAGGCTACCCCTTCCTGTACAGCACAGATCCGGCACATGACCAAAATAAACTGGCGAGAAAACAGGATGGCGGGAAGACACTCTGGCTTGTCACCCTGCACTCTGTGTGTGTGTGTGTGTGTGTGTGTGTGTGTGAGTGAGTGAGTGACTGAGAGCGAGGGAGAAAGTGGTGGTGTTAGGGGCTTGTCCCACTACAGAGGAAGCCAGCAGGAAGTCTGAGCCAATTGTTTTTCTGGTTCACTGAGTTCAACACAGCCTGTGTCTTCATAACAATGACCAACGGCTGCTCTGGACCTGCATGTTGTTGGAAAAAGCAGTTGTGTGTGTGTGCATGTGTGTGTTACTTAAGCGTAGTCATGTAACATACTATATATAATGGGATTACATCAACATGTTTACACAGAAGCTTTTAACAGATGCTGTGACAATCCCTGTCATCCCACTTTTGAAAAGCGAACTAGGTGACCCTTGTCCATCTGATTACTGTAAAAGGCATGTTGTTAGTGTGTGTGTGTGTGTGTGTGTGTGTGTGTGTGTGTGTGTGTGTGTGTCTGTGCCTGATGAGGTCACTCCATCAGAGCCCACCAACGCCTGAATAAACATTTACCGCAAAAAATATTTGTGTCTGCCAGCGAGTTTGATCTGGCTCGCTGGTCAGTCCCCTTCTGTTTGTCTTTTATTTCTTCTGTGTTTGGTGACGGATGGAGATGAAAGCGAGGGTTTATCAGAAAGTTTATCAGAGAAATGTACCCTGGATGGAGGGAGGGAGAGAAAAATGAAGTCAAGAAGACAGAGGGAAGAGAAGAAGAGAGGAGGAAAATGGAGAAAGAAGAGGGGGTGAGGAAAACAGAGAGGAGAGAACATGAAGATAAACGGGGAAAAGAGGAGAAGAAGGTGTGGGTGGAGAGGAGGTGGAGTGAGGGTCACCCAATAGTGGGTGACACAAGGCAGGGCAGGAGCTCCTGACTGGGATATCACGACGGTGTCACAGTGGTCTGGTTTCAGTCACCTGCGGGTCAGTCACACACACATGCAAACAAAAACACAAAGTCAACACACAGTCACCTCAACCCACACACAGACCTCTGATGGTGATCATCACATACGGTACAGGAGCAGACAGTCACACGAGCAAACACTAATAATCAGATGCGGGAAACAGTTAGAGAGTATACACAGACAAAGTGTAAACAAATAGTAAAAAATGTAGTGCTGTTTGTCCAAGAAAATACAACTTGCGAAAAGTAGAGAAAAACTGGTGCTATGCTGCGATGCTGTTTGTGGTGGAGGTTTAGCTGGTTGTGCACCTTCTTAACCAAAGAGGAAGTGATGAAGGACCAGGTGAAGTAGAAGGTATCATGTGTCCAATTGTTGCATTTTTTAGCTATTAATTGAAACATTAGTGCATGTAATTTAATGACAGCTTTCTCCTGGACTCAGATTAACATTCAAAGCAGATTATTTCTATATATTTCTTAAATCATGGGTGGAGGGGATGTTTAAAGCTAGAGACTTGTTCCACCTCAGAGAACGGCACCATCAATGTATCAGTGTATGCACTGTAGTAAGATGACTTCATGTCAAGTCCTTTATGTGCTGCTTCATTTGCTAATGAAGATCATGTGACACAATCGACAGCTCCTGGACAGCCTCTGAGTGAACCTCATTGTGACATTGTCTCTGTTTCTATCTCAAATTCTTGCACCTTAGCTCAAGGTTAAAATAAAAATTAAAGAAAACATCTCTTCATCGCCGCTCACATTCAGTTTATCACACAGTATTACAGCTGTTTGCCTGACGATAAAACTCTGGGCATGCCTCCTGAAATGACTCAACTAGCCATAAAAGTCTGGAATTTTATTTGCTACCGCTACAATATTAATGTGAGGAAAAAAATGTGTCATCAGAGAGCTCCAGTTACTCATTTGAGGGAGCAATTTGTTAAAAAAAATGTCCCCATTACCAGCCAGGCTCAGTATCAATCTCTGCTCACTGAACATACAATAGGTGTGTTTGCATGTGTATGTGCATATGGGTAATTACACACACCTCCTCACTCATGTGTTTGAGTAAGTGTGCAGCCAATCAGTCAGGCTCTTGCAGTATCTGAACTCGATTTCGTCTGCTGTGGAAACCGCAAAAAAGTCCCCATGTAGCTGACACCTGAACGCACCGCCAGGCAGCAGCCGGAGAAGTGTGTGTGCTTGTGCATAAATAGGTTTTGTGCACGTTTAAGAAGTGTACACGCGTGTGTGTGTCTTAGCATCCCATCTCCGCTCTGTTTGTCTATCCTATAGGAGTCAGGTAGTAAAGACAGGAGCAGAGTAAACATCCACTGCACACGCTCAGTAGCGATTTCCATCGCTCCCTGATCACCGGGAAGCAACAGAGAGCAGCAGAGCACAAACACTCGGAAAGTGGAAATGTAAACAAACTTGCACCTCACGTTCAAACACTTGTGTGTGCTGATGTGTGTGTGCTCAAGGATCATGGGAAAATACAGACCCTCCCTCTTGATCCTATAGTCATATCAACAGCGTCTCTACAGGAGTTTATGTTACAACAATACCAATACTGAGGGTGTTCCTCCACAGAATAAACCATTTCAGTGAGTTTATTTTGACTCAAAGCCTATAAAATGTAAAAGGTGGAAGTTCTTTTCACACACCATTGCTGGTGTCATATGTTTGTTAACTTTTACAAAACTTTTTTGTGTCATAATTATTAAACATCATTGACTATGACAAATATGAATGAATCTTTAACACAGGATGTTCTGACCATCCTGAATCACCGTTGTTTCCTTAATAAAAGAAAGGAAAAGCCACAGAAACATTGATAATGTGATACCTTTGTCACAAACATGGGCTGCTGAGCTACAAACCTTATAAACACTGCTTGAACAGGCCGGCTTTTGTACTGAGCCGAATGTAACAGGCTGAACTGAATATGTCAGAATCAGCCCTGATATGAACGGTGATGCGTTCACTTCCCGCCGTACGCACTGAAGGGTGATGCCACCGCTTACCTTAGATTCAAATCAGCAAAGACAGTCCAAATTCACACCTCTGGTGTTATGTTACAATGTCTCCCACCTTCACTTCCTGCGTGATGTGTTTTTTTGCTGGACATTCTTAAAATCATTCATTTTACGAGCCGTCTGACACAAAAAGAATCTCTTCATCAAATCAAAATCTGCTCACTAACATTGTTTCCTAGTTTATTAGACTGGTTCAACTTTCTTCTAGGTCATAAAAGCTTCTTATTCTGTTTAACCTTGTGCTGCTGTAGCCTTTACTTTAATCTGACAGCTTCCAACACAGGTTTGAGCCACGTTTGAAGTCATATGGAAATGTTGCTGGGTTCATCAGACCAATATGTCAGTCATCTACACGAACTTGTCTGCGACAAGGTCTTTTCTACAATCTGCAGGTCCTCTTAAGACAAGGTCCATCTCCTTACCTGCATTGTTTCCTATGTGAATGCTATGAAATTAATCAATAGGTGATGGTGGCTCTTACCTGACTCACTTCTTGAGTGGAGTGTACGTAAGAGTGAGCTGCATAATACAGTCAGTGCAGACTGCCAGGATCTTCTGGAAAGTGGGTGCTTTTGAGTCATTTTGTGTGACTCAGTGTTCTTTTAATGATTGCTATATCATGTTGTGATTATGTAATTCACAAAAAGTTTGATCTTACTCCGAGCAAATGTACTAATCTGAAGCCTGGGGTGTGTTTGGGTCTGTCAAAACTGATAAAAGTGAGTTGGTGGTTCATTCAAGCAAAACTGACTACTGACCGCTAAGTGAGTGAATGCCTGATAATAAAAGTCAGCTTGTTGTAGTATCTCCTACTCTTTTCTTCTACATGGCTTAGCAGTGGTTGCGAGCAGCTCCTTGCTGTGCAAATCCTTTCCCAGGATCCAGTCCCAGCAACTTCTCTGAAGTTCATTAATGAGCAACACAGAGCGTAGCACCTTCTCGCATGTTTTGCCTTCTCCATCAATCATTGGGACCAAACTGTGTCTGTCGCTGCAAAGATTTTCCACTTAGTACTTACTGTTTACTAATTAATCCTGCATACTGCCACAGCAGCACTTTGGATAGGCAGAACAGAAGGAATAGAGGGAGAGAAGGCAGAAAAACAAAGAGGTAATGATTTGCCGTCTCTGCCTGGAAGACGCTGACGAGGGAAAGTGGGCATTAGGAGAAGTCGAGGCTTTTGATTTGTCTGTGTCAACAGAGTCTTGACCTGTAATACGCACACACTAACACAGATACACACTGATACTGATATCCATGCACACAGAAATGCACAAATCCACAGACATGATTATAGACATAAAACACAGAGGGATGCACAAACAAACATTCACACACTTTCAAGCACAAACACAGAGAGAGTGTTTCTATCTCAGCATCTTCTGTCGGTCTGATGTATTGATCCCAAGGCTCTATTGCTGCACTCCCAGTGGCCATTAATTCAGTGGAGCTGCTGGATGCCCAGACTGTATACTGATCTCTGCAGACGATGACTAAGAGTCATCCATCAGAGAGAGCAGAGCAAGTGAGACAGACAGAAAGAGCAAAAGATACATACTCCATTTACAACACCATCACATGACCAAACAGGCATCACACATACAAATGTACACTTGTAAATGCACAACAGAGGTAGGCACCAAGTTGAATCCACTGAGTTAACATTAAACAGGTGGAAATGCAGAAACTTCAACTCTCAAGGCTTCCTGCATCAAGTCACAGCAACTAACACGGATGTTTCTTGATCATCATCATCATAGATTATCGGGCCCGTTAGCATTAGCATTAGCATGGCTCCAGCAAGTGTTAGTCGCCTGGCCCACCACTTTTGTCCAGACCAAAATATCTCAACATCTATTTGATGTATTGCCGTAAAATTTTGTAAAGCCATTCATGTTCCCCAGTGGATGAATCCTACTGATTTTGGTCCCTGAACTTTTCTCTAGTGCCACCAGCAGGCTGAATTTTCACTTAACGTGTGAAATACCTTACCTGAGCTGTTGTGACTCTGAATTTTAGCACCATCATCAGCTCAGAATTATCATTAATCCAATACTGTAAATATTTAAAAACCTAATGAAGTCAACTTCCTCTCAGATTATGATTAAATGTGGGAATGCACACAAAAATTTGGGGAGTAACAAATATCTGATTTACACTTCAACACAGCACTTTGATACCAGGTGTAAAAGCACTGTCGGCAAAGTTCATTAGGATACCATCTGGATGATGACATGATAATGCAGGATGTAGATGAGGCCAAAGAGAAATGAAGCAAGACAGAAAATCACAAATGATTAGTCAGTTAATGGATTAGTCAATTAGCAGAAAATTAATCAATAGAAAATGAGCTTGAAATTAACAGATTTAACAATTAGCAATAATTGTTTCAGTCACATATGATGCAAAGATGCAAATGTTTTTCATGCGAGGAGTATGTGTGACATTTTCTTTGTTCTTGAATTTAATATCTTCCGGTTTTGGGCCCAGAAAGGGGACACGATCTTCACCCTGCATATACAACCACTTGGTATCGCAAAGATCATGAGATGTGGATGGAAATATCTGGAATAAGATAGAAAGTGGACCTTGAATTGAGATTATTTTGTCACACAGAAAAAAAATATTGTTACATTAATCAATAATGAAAAGCACTAGTTGTAGATTTAAATCACACATAGTGTATATGCCTGTCAGAGCAACACAATAGGACACTGTGCATGTTTTTGCATACCTTGCGTCTTTGTCCCTGCGGTGCATCATCAATCCATACCTCCATATCTCTTAAGACCTCAGGCATCGCCTCAAATTTACCCAGCGTGGGAGCATGTTGGGAAATAAATTCACTACCTATCCCCCATTCATCTGCGTTATGCATTCAGCCTCTGACAAAGATTCCCTCCACAGTGTTCTCTCTTGTGTTTAACATACAATGAAAAGACAATGGATTATTCCTCCCACCTTCCACTCAGTGAGGACTGCAGCGAGTAAATCTCATACACATGCACACCATATTTCATTAGGTTTCCTATTTTCTGGAAGGTATACATGCTGTGCTGCTGTGTGAGACAGCTGGATTACTATAACATACAGTTTGGGATAAATAGGTCTTTTTCCTGGAATGGTGTTTTCTCCTGGGCTTAGAGGAATTATTTCTCAGCCTGAGAAGGCTCTTAGACAGTGAAAGACACTTGGAACAAAGCATTAATGCAAATTGGTTACACTTCAATGTGAACATGAAGCACTAATGAGCAATATTACATCTAATGATAGTATGGCACATTAGAGGATCCTATGATGAGCCTAAATGATATTCTGTGTTTTTCGGTGCCATCTCAGGGCTTTCCTTCAATTTTCATATGGGAGTTTATGTGTTTTTAATGTAAGAAATTGCAATCATGATGTTATATCTATAGCATAAAAGCAATGTGAATAATGTGAAACAGTATAAAGTTTTCCAAAGCTGAAAAACAGCAGCCACTAATTGCAGCCAAGGCTGCATCCGAGTGATTCTTTCAAAACACAATTCAGCATTACACAGTGTCTTTTGTTTTATTCATTTCATTGAAGCTGGATGGTCTCTTTAGGTTGAAATATCCAGACATTCTCCACCAAAATGGCATCACGGTGGCATTATGAACCAACATAGAACTAGCCAACATAAGAAAAAGAGGAAATTCTAAAGACATTAAAACAAAAATCATTCTTCACCAACTTACATTAAAAGCTCTGATCATTTAATTCCTTAGAGCGTCCATAACATTTGAACTAATTTACAGCTATAATTCAACATTGTATGGCCAAGAATAAGATCACTTCCACTCTCATATCTGTGTTTCCACAAAAAAAAAAACAAAAAAAAACACCACTTACAATACAACATGTTAAAGCTTTGCACAAAGCTTTACAGGCTCTGGTAGGTGTATTTTTTTTTATCCTTGGACAGGGCAAGGCTTGCTGTTATCCCATATATCCCTGTATGCTAAGCTAAACTCACACACTAATGCATACACATGAGAGTGGTATCGATCTTGTGTTCTAACTCTCAGCAAGAAAGCGAGTTAGATGTGAAAATGTTCTGGCTCTATGCACTGTGTTCCACCTCTGCTTCTCTGACGTCTGCCCCCCATCGCTCTTTTTCTGGTGTTTTCAGAATTTATTTTGATCAAACCAGAGCTGGTGTTGATCATTAGAACAGTGGAAAGACAAGCCAAGACAGCTTTGGTGAGTTTTATTTTGTTTCTGCCAAGTTTCAATGACGTGTGTTTCTGTAAATGGAGTCTGGTGGCTTTGAGAAGAGCAATGAAGCTACTGTTTCTGGTTAAACAAGAAGGTCTGTCTCTGTAGGCATCCCTTCCATTATGTTGTCAGACACTTAGAATTACAACCTGAGCCAGTCAGTGGCAAAAACAAACACTTTTAGTGGACAGACATTGATGGACAACAATTGCTCCAAATTATTGCATCCCATTTTGCAGCTTCCGGCTGCAGCACTCTTGCTCAATCCTGGACCAATTTCAAAAACTGTTGTCTCCATTAGCCACTTAGACACATGGGAAAATAGGGTGCAGGCTGAAAAATACCAAAGTTAGCCTTAACATGACTGGTGTGTGCATTCCCCTTATGCTTCGCAGAATTCTTGAGCATTAACTTGTTGTACATTTAAAGTGAGAAGTCTGTACAACAAAACAAGACAGAACAGGTTGGTCAGGGAAACACAAATCAAGTTCTTTAGGTTATTTTGAGCAAGACAGATGTTACGTAGACCAACAAAAAAGGACACGTCACAGGATTGGACAGCCAGAACAAGTGCTTTAAAGGAATTTGAGTTTCCACAGACATGTTGGTACAGTGTGCTGTAGTTGCTACACTGTTACACGGTTGGATAAAGATACCTACTGGTGCTTTTGTCTGTCTGTTGTCTCTGGAACACACTGACTGAAAACAAAGATTGAATGGATAAAAAGAATAAAGACAGAAATGAGTGATGAAAGGGATGAAAAGGCACAAGGCATGGCAATCCAGCTCTTCACATCTCTGACGTTGATCACCTTGTGCAAGACGCTTTGTAGCCACTTGTCCTCGGAGGTTGCATACTGTGACTGTGTGCCTTTTCGCTCTATGTGCTCACATACTGTAGACAATAATAACATCCAGCTATTGTGGTAGTGACAGGTCAGTGCACTTGTGGGGTCAAACATCACTTGCATGCACCATTCTTCTCGTGTCATAGGGTGTGTGTGTGTGTGACTGTGTGTGTAAAGCTTTTGGCCTGTGTTTATGTGCTTTTGGTCTTCTAATCTTGTATGCTCGCAGGTTGGAGCACATGATTACATATTTACATGCTCATAAATGTATTTAGGTGCATATAGCAATATTAATCAGAGTTCTATAGGGTCTATGTGTGTGTGTGCGTGTGTGTGCATGTGAGCGTGCCCGTGCGTGCATCAGCAGGTATATTCTAAGAGGTGACAGGGATCAATAGTGCATTAGGCCCCATCACAGCTGCTTCCCCTGGGGACAGAGGGGCAGAGAGAGACAGAAGGCTCTCCTATAGGCCTGTCTCCCCACACAGGCAGAGACACAGGGAGGAGACAGAAAGAAAGAAGCTGTCAGAGAGAGAGAGAGAAGCAGGGGAAAAGAGAGTGAGAGATATATTGATCAGGAAAGACTAGAGAGCAAGACAGATAAAGCAAGGAGGAAAGGGGAAATCAAGCAAATCTGTTAGGAAGGGGGGAAGGAGTAGGAGGGGAAAAAAGGATGCGAACAAGGGAAAGATGGAGGAAACGAGATAAAAAGAAATCAGTGGAAGACAGAAAAGTGAGCAGAAGAGACAGGTTGTAGGAGGAGGGGTGTGGAGGGAGATATGGGGCAATGAAATGAGGGAGAGAAGAGTGCTGGGCTCTCAAGCAGAGAACTGGAGCAGATGAGGAATTTCATTTTTGATAGAGCGGGCGACTGTACATCAGCCCTTCATTGTCTCATCACAGCCTTTAATAGAGATGTTTCATTTCTGACAGACAGGCCGATAAAATGAGAGATCTATAATAGAGGCATGAAACATCTGCCTCCTTCCCACACCCCTCCACACAAAAAAAATCACACCACCGCAACCTCCAGATCGAAGGTGCTAAATCCACACACACACACACACACACACACACACACAAACAACACAGATGCACGGAGAGAGACACTCAAGCCGCACTCTCCCAAAGACGATACATCAACTTTATGGAGCGGACAGTGACAGAAATGAGAGCATATGTCCAATCTAACCGAGTCTGCCAGCGGTGCGGGGGCCAGCTGTTTGGCTGGGGAATTATCTAGGTTAAGATGTTTAGCCCCATTTCCCCCTCTGAGCCCTGCTCTGAAGGGACCCACGACGGCTCTTTTCTTTTCTCCCTGTCTGTCACAGATACTGTCAGAATCACGTGTCCACCCTGAAGCTTCAAAGCTACCAAATTAGGAGATGTCTTGAGATTGTGATAAAGGATGCAAGAGTTGGAAAATGATGGCCTGTAATGGTCATGTTTCTGTTGTTGGTGGTTGGGGAAGCTCCATAACTGGCTGTTATGGAGGCTTTGCGCCACTTTGCCACAGCTTTGTTGACACTTAACAATATCTGTTCTTTTCCTATTATGACAAATCAAAATGTCCACCCTTTAGCTGGTAGAGTTTTGTTGCAGGATATGAGTGTGGGTACGTTTGGCCCAAAAAATGTCTGAAGCCAGACCATGCAGTATTTTAAAAGCAGTACGAAGAAAAAGAAATCTAAAGTCAGCTGGATATCAACATAAAGAGGCTAAAATTGGGGTTATGTGATCTTTCGCATTTGTTCTGGTTAGGACTCTGCCTGGAGCTTTCTGAAACACTTGCAGTAGCCTAATTAATTCTTGAAGTGATGAAAGCATGAAAAACGCCACAATACAAAGTTCATAAAAGCAGGACTGAGCTGCTTCATTAATACGATAAAAACAAGTTTATTTGGAATTAAAGATCCCCCTCAGTGTCTGCACTTAAACACCATATATATGTATATATATTATATCTATATCTACACACACACACACACACACACACACACACACACACACACACACACACAGATTCATACCTACTGTACATATTACAGCAGGCCTCAGGGGTGGACAGGGTGTGTGTGGGAGGGTGGAACTGGGACTGTATAGCTGTAGGGGACTACAGGAAGCTTTCTAGGGCCATTTCCAGTGTGGTGTAAAGAGCAGCACCATCTGTGACTGGCTCTCTAATGAGCAGCTTAATGGGCTTGGAACCATGTGGCTTCCTCTATACGTCTCCACGTGTGTGTGTTTGGTGTGTGTGCGTATCTGTCATACATTCACGCACACAGATGTTGTCACCCACACTGGCATGGCCAACATCAGCTTGTGTGTGTGTCTAATGTGCCTATTTCTCCCATTGTTACACTCTCTCGGTCTCCAGCTTTGTCTCTTTTCTTTCTCTGCCTTTCTCGCTCTCTCACGCACACACACAAACACACATGCACACACTCACTCACACAAGCAGATGTTGCCACCCCAGGGGTGCCGACATCATCAGCATGATACCTTGCTAATAGTTTTATAGGACCTAGGGCGCGGCTCTCAGATCATAATGTTATGTGGATGCTAATATCCACTGATATGGTGCAATTTGAAAAGGGACACGCTATCCCCTTGCTTGTGATTACACTGATCTCAGGTTATTGTACACTACATGTTTATCGCTTTAATATTAAATTATATAGAGGTCTCATATTGGCCCATAAGGGCTATAAACATAGCTCCACACTGGCTCGTGGCACTGCCATGCATGGATTTTTATTGAAATGTAAATACTGCATCTTGTTGCTGTGCTGAAATGGAGATTGCATACAGGAAACACATTATGTGGCTGCATACTTTGCATAAAATGGCATATTAGGAAAATAGAGGTTCCTATTCTCAAAGTATTGTCTGTTTATTAATTTCCAGAATAGACTAGCAGAATATGAGAGTGTCCTCAACTAAAATTGTGATCTGTCACATGTTAAACAGTAGCAGTAATGATCTGCTTCAGTTTGCTATAAATTGACAGTTCCCAGCCTTTGCCAGACATAAATCAGAGAAATTCCTATAGGCAGAGCAGTAATGTATGCATGAATAGCAGCAAGGAGGGAAAACAATGCCAATAAATTGCAGCCCAAAGGAAAACAGAGTGATATCAAGGAGATGTATCTGCAGTATACTGGAAGAAAAAGTAGAGAGGAAGAAGAAATGCCATAATACTATTAGAAAAAGAAAAGAAAGGAGCTTCTGGTTGGGAAGAAAGAGGATTTGACCTTTTCCAAGGTGAAATATTAAAAGGACTTCAATTATAGAGGCCAAATATTGCCAAAATAAATGCTTGATTACTCATATTTAAATGGAAAAAGGTGCCTTAAATGTAATTCCACAGTTTGCCATGTATGACTTAATGCTGTGCACACTTCAGTTATTATTAATGAAGCTTACGTTCACAACTGTTAATCTGACTTGAATTATATATTTATTTATCCTCATAAGGCAGCATCTAGATCAACAGATACACACAGAACAAAAAAATGAATTGGTTATAATTTGAGTTACAAATGACTATAAATATCAAAAAATTAAACAGCACAAATACAGCAGCATTTTTATTGTTTTATGTCATTGATTGTTAAATTGTCTTATCAGACATACAGAAAGTAACATCTTGTCAGCATGTCTCCAGTGTAGATCCACGCAGGCATCTTGCTCTCATTTTTTGGCCCCTCGCTGTTTGTAATTCATCAGATGAATAAATTAACATACTACACCACTCTGTTAGAGTGAATCTGGCTAATTACTGCTTTCCTATTGTTTCTGTAATGAATTCTGTTATTAGCATCTCCAAAGAAGCTCCGTGCTGTCACATGACGCTGTGTAAAACCATTTAATGAACCGGTAGCGACAATTAGCGCACGGTCAGTTATGCTTCTCGCTAGAGGCTCCTGTTAGTAGCGTCAAATTTGCTTAATTAATTGTGTGATTTTTTTTTTTCCCTGTAGTTTGGTGTTCCTTTCATTTGTACTTTGCTGACGATAGCAATGGAGATGAAAAGTAAGAGGAAGGGGGTCATCTACTCAGAGAGGAAATGACGGTTCGTTATCTGTTTCTGTTTTATTCTTTTTTCTCAAACACTTTTTTCAAACACTTATGCGAGCAGACATGCATTCATGCACACTCAACACACAAAATAATATGCCCTCTTTCCCATGTTTCCCTATGTCCACAACATTTTTCATTCTATTCTTATTGCTTTTATTCCTTTTAATGCTTTTATTGCTTCATTGTAATCTACGTCTCCCTGCTGAATCCCATTAGATCAGTGGCTTCTCATGGGGGTCATGGCTGTTTCATATTATCATCTTTAACCTCTACACTTTCTTCTTTGTGGCTCTCTCTCTCTCTTTAACCTACCTTTCTTCAACTCTTCCACCCATTATTTTTGCCGCCACAGCCAACAATACGCGCCGCTTTGTTAAACTAACATGTTGGCGACCCAGCTGGGACCCATCAGCTCATGTACAAAGCTCACAGAGTGTAATGAGATGCTTTCTCGACATGTTCTTGGTACATGATCCCCCAAAGTCCCCAGCTTATGAACAAGAGAGGAGACAAAAAACGCCCCTTGCAACCCGAAGTAGCAGAGGCAGATCAAGGAAAAAGGGAGAGGAAGAATGGGGGGAAGAGGGGAAAGGGGGGTTGAGAGGTTTGTAGGCTTGCTAATGGTAGAGGTCCAGAGGGAAACAAGTTAATGTGATGTCTGCGATGAATGCATTGTCAGGATGGATGTGTGTTCGTGCATGTGGGACACACCAGCAGGGCCCCAACTTGTCTCAGGGGCCTTGTGTACATTATTTGGTCCCCCTTTGCACTTCTCTAACTGCAATATTTTAAACACATGCAGGGCGCTCGGGGAAAAGGGCTTTATTGTGGTTGTCACATTGGACAGATTAACAAGAGTGATAGGAACCATAATATTAAAGGACCTCTGCTTGACTTGTTCCGTTGAGGATCTTTGGAGGTATGGATGGATGGGTGTGGGTGAATAAAGCATCATGATGGCATCATGTGGGACAAAGCCTCCACTTGAAGTTGCATCAGTGTTGCTTCGTGCCAAGAGTTTCCATAGCTCAGGCTATAGGGGGATCTTTTTGCATCAGCATTTACTTGTCTTGCCTCAACACGCTATACAGACACAGCAATGCAAGCACTGCGCAATGCACAGTGTAAACACAAACACATGCAAGTCGACGTGGAGCGCAAAACAACATGTCAATAGACTGCAATCAGTCGTACAGAGAAAAAAGATGGGACTTTGTGTGGAAGGGTGATGAAATCTGCAGTTTGCTCCCAGACTGCATGAGACTAACTTAATGCAAATGCAATCAAATGGGTGTGGAGAGCACCCATTCGCTGTCAGCACCTGCACACGCTCACTGCAGAGAAGAATCCCGTCAAGGTTTTTCAACAGGGGACCTTTTCCTCTCCACATTCTCCTCAAGTTGCAAGCACATGTATCTCCAGCATTATTTGGGAGAGTCCAAGTGCTTTTCCTTATCTACACGATCAAAGAACATTAGGAAAGTACATGAATTGTGGATATTTGCAAAGATATTGTTAATTTTAGGCTCTGATGGTTGTTAAATGTCTGACTCCTGCCAAAATTGGAAAATGAGCAGCAGGAGTGCACAGGCAGTGAAAATAGGATAAGTCATAATGTCTTAAATGTGTTTATAAAGTGTGAGGGTGTTGTGTTTCAGCGCCTGAGATATCAGCAATTCAACAGATGCATTCATTAATCAAGGTATAGACTGGTATTATTAGCCTCACCCCTGCCTCTGCCCTCTCTAAATGGATGCTGATGATTCGGAGATGAACAGATGCAGATGGGAGATTTTTAACCTTTGAGTAGAAGTAGAAGTCATTATGATGATGATGTTATAAATACAGAGCATATACAAGTGGAGGAGAGTGTGTGAATGTAAGAATGTGTTTGAAATTAAAACTTTTTTGTGTCACAGTGAAGTTGAAGTTAGAGCGTCTTTATTGACTATAAAGTGACGCAGTTCTGAGTTAAACAGAGTATGTGGGCAGGGTCAAGAAAGACACTGCACTAGCCTTTGGCTGTCGGCATCTGAAACCTTCTTGAGAACCTTTAACATCCTGACAAACGTGAATAGTTACGGACTCAGTATAAAACAATACAGTCACACCCATTGATTCAATTGTCCCATTGTTAATTCTCCATTTAAAGATAGAGTTTCTGCCCACCATTGAATAGATGATCTGTTCACGCTGCCATTAAGACCTGCTGACCTTATGAAAATATTGTTAGACAGGCTGTCAGTGGAGAGTTTTAGGTTTAGGGTTACACCATCAGGTTGTAATGTGGGATTAAGTTAGCAGAACATAGACAAGTGAGCCTGTGTTGAACACCTACTTTCTGTCAGCTTAACCCAGGGCTCTTCAAGTAATGTGTTAGTAATTAATGTGACCGCTTTAACTGTTTTGCGCTCAGTTCAGTTTAGACATTATGAAGTAGGAAAAGGCTGTAAGCCAAGTCTGAAGGTTCATCATTTTAGGGCAAAGTGACTTGTGGCACATCAATTAAATTTCGTGGTTGGCCGGCACACCAACATCAGTCATGTGTGCAGTGTTTCAATTGATGTTGTGGCTGCAGGTCATAAAATTTTTTGAGGGGCATAAGGTTCAAACTGAAGCAGCACAGTTGCAATGGCCCTCATGGTCCCTGAGAAATTCCTGCCTTGCTGCCATCAGTTTAAGTGCCTGCATCAAGTGAAGCACATACAGGAGGAAAGGAATTACATTACATTACAAGTATTTTCTTGTTCTGCTCCTCTGTCTTAATGTAGTATAGTGTTCTCTGTTTTTCTGGGTCCAATTCTTGCATTTATTTTTTTTCTTTAATTTGATATTGCATTGAAATATTTCTGTTTGAAAACCAAGAAAGATCAGCAGTAATCATCAGGGTCATAACATATTACTTAGGGGGAACAACAGGCTGTTTGAGACAGCTTTTGTAACACACTTCTGTAGTTACTGTATATCATGAGTGAGTCCCTGTGTGTGTTCACAGCTCTCCTGGGACTGACTTTAATCAATGCCAATCACAAACAAATTAGCCTCGCCTTAACGCACCACCTCTCTCCTTCCTCGCTGACTACACTGGTTTCTCCCCCCAGCCATGCACATCAGAGACATCCCATATGGAAACCTTTCATAAGACATCCCTGTAGATATACAGTATGTGTGTGTGTAAGCGGTGAAGATGTACAAGTTATGTTGGATAAGGAATGTTGGAATTTGAAATGTGTAATGCAAAGAAAGCAAGAAGCATCAAGGGCATAGACAGCAAATAAGAGGAGCCTGTGCCATGAAGGCACAGAAGGCCTGAACATATAAACAGAAAAAAGCAATACGAATACTTCCATGTTCACTTTAAATACCTGTGACAGGTGGCTATGTTCTGAAAACTGTTTTCGCTTGATGAGTCAGCCATCGACAAGTGGTTTTTCACAGCCGAATGGGATTTAATTCCCATTCTCCTGAAACAATTTACAGTATTTGCATGGTACTGTATTATGTATTATAATCGGAAGCAGGGCTATTACTCTATCCCTCGACAAAGCCCATCAATGCTGTATGCACACTGTTCCACTTCTGAGGTTAATGCCAGAATACAAATGCAAAGCTAAGGGTCTGTATGGGAGGATCTGTGCGGGAGGTGTTTAAACAGTTAAGAACAGGGATTATACTAGTTTACAGTAGCTTATGCTAACATAAGAGAAGAGGCTAATTGCAGGGAGGTATCAATGTGCTGTGTGTTTCAGTGTGTGCCCGTCCGTGTGTGTGTCTGTGCCCGCATGTGTGGACATACAGTAAATCCAAGAGTGGGACTGCAACTGCAGAGCATGCTGAAGGACAGTGTGTACTGTGTGTCACTTTCTCTCATTATCTGTGCAGGTGTGTCTGTTTTTTAGTGAGTAACCAATAAACCAACAAACACACCTCAGCAGCATGTACTAATAACTACAATGAGCAAAAAGGGCGGGACTGCCCCATCACAAACAGCCCTCAGCCACACACATATACATACACGCACTCACTCACAAATACATGTATACATCCACGTGCAAGATGGCACACATGTACCAGAGATAGACAGACGGAAAAACACCCACATACAAACAGTAGACATGCAGAGTTACAAAATATGCACACTTAAGTGCAACACACACAGGCGATCCCCACAAACCTCACATTTTCATCATATGTTGACACAGCTTTACCGTCAAAACACCCAACATTTTCTTGACTGTTGTCTGCTTGCATATATGGGTGTGATACTGGACCCATTGATTTAGGCTCACTGGGTTGGATTTGTGCAGGGTAGGCCACCTGCAATCTTCTTTCTTGTCGGCTGCAGCAGATTTATAGTGAGCCCCAGACACCAATCAATGGGCAGAGAGTGGAGGAGTGAAATCAGGGAGGAGTGCTTTTGTCACTGTCCCGTACAGTATTTAAATATGGTGAAGGTGAGTGTGGACATTTAGGCCACCTGATGTCTGAAAGATGGAGAGAAAACCGCATTGTATAGCACAGTGAATAACATTGAAGTTGTGTGTTTCAGGTTTGAGTTGCCTTAACACTGTACAGTATGTTGGTAGCAAGTGGTAGTGGTGGATTGATCGTATTACATAGGTAGTGGTTTGGTCAATCCATAAATTAACATTATTTCTTCAGTGTTTTTCTAAACCTGAGCTACAAAATGTTTGGGAGTAAAAAGTGTGTCATTTCAAAGGTCCAATCAGGGTGAAAAACTTGAATACAGTACATGAAGTGGCTACATTTGAAATACTTCCAGGTTCAACAACCACATAAAGCAGTGTGTCATCAGCAAAGTATTGATAAAAGACAACCAGGCAGATAAAAGAAAATACCATGGGGCCAAGAACTGAACCTTGAGGAGCCCCACAAAAGGGATGTCCTTGTAGACAATGGATACAGAGAACTTCCAATTTCATGAACAGGGATTATCTATTGCAACATTATGGTCAAATGTATAAAAAGTGGCTCCTAAAGCAAACCGTCACACCTCACAGTGACTCCTGTGTATGGCTAAGTTTCTAGTTCAAATAATGGCAACGAAGTTCAGTTCCATCATTTAGACAAAAAAAAGAAAGAAAGACACAGAAAAAAGGGGATGAAGGAAAGAAACAGTTGAAGAGAGAGGACAGAAGTAATTACAAAGTTGTACGAAAAGATAGAAAGCAGGACGGAGTAGAAGAGGAAGGTGAGAATGAAAGGGTGAGACGATGACCAAAGAGAAAAACTGAGTGAGGAAGGAAGTGAAAGAAGCAAATGAATGGGGGAGGAAGACAAAGAGAGAGAGAGTGTCCCTGGTGCTTGGATCTCTGCATTAAATGGTGAGAACTGAGCTCGCTCCCATCGCTCCCTGGCGACCAATCAGTCTTAGTTTGTCTGCAGGGGGGCGGCTAACCAGTTCACAGCAGGCTGATACAAACTCAGTGCCCTCACCCAGCTACGGCGGACCACCCTGACAACACATACACACACACACACACACACACACACACACACACACACACACACACACACACACACACACACTGGGATAGTAAGCTCCAGGGAAAGAGATGGAGAGACACAATTGCATTAATGCATTCAAACTAAGGTGCCCATATTCAAGCTCACACTCATTCCACGCGGGATCAAAACACAGACAAATGAAGAGATGTAAATTTACACACACACACACACACACACACACACACACACACACACACACACACACACACACTACATATCGTATTCTTGGCCCGTCGTCTGCCCTTCCTCTCCCCTCTGACACAGTGAGCTTCAACCGGAAGCTCAGCTCCCGTTCTGGAGAAAGAGGAGCTTTTGTCTGCAGAACACAGAGGCCTCTGTCTCTAAGCTGTGGACTGTGTGTGTGTGTGTGTGTGTGTGTGTGTGAGAGAGAGAGAGAGAGAGAGAGAGAGAGAGAGAGAGAGAGAGAAAGAGAAAGAGTGTGTGCTGTGGGGTAACAAGTGCAGATAAAAGTTAAAAGTAATTGAGAAAGAAGAAAAGGAAGGGACGGAAGAGGAAGAGAAAAAAACATGAGAAAAACCAACCTTTGTCAAACTCTGTTTGGAAAGGATTTTAAAAGATGCTGTCAGCCGAAAACGAAATGCAAATAAGGGTCGCTGTTCTCTTGGCAGCGGTGGGGTGACATCACCGTGTGTGAGCGCAATATAAAGTTGTACTTTACTTTTCACACCGTGCTTTACTGACTGCAGAAAAGGAGGCCTGTTGGCTGTGTCTAGACGCAGAAGCCGCTAACATGGCGCCTGACTGTCTCGCTACTGTGAGGCTGAACAAGTGGCGTCTTTCTCGCTGACAGGTCTCAGAGGAGAAAAGGGGAGGACAGTTTTGTTATGGTGCTTTGGAGGTGAGAGTGGGCTGCACCAAGAGTTTTTAAGGGCCTGGTTAATTTAATGCTCAAAGGTGGTAATCACTCTTCCTATTTACCCACTTTATGTGCCATAACTTTGCTGCACGGGGTTCTGTTTAATAGGATTGAAGGTCAACGTGTGTGTTGCACCCCTCGGGTCAATTAAAGTTCAGTCCACTCAAATAAAAATGGAAACGGAGGGCTAATGTACATACTCACTACAAAGTTTTTCTCACAATGGAACAGAAGAGCATTTTAATACCAAGAGATGTATAGCTTTTAATAAATAAAATGAGTGAAATGAGCTTTTGCTGTTCTTTTGGTATTTTGTTGTGCCTGCAAACTTGTAGAACAGAGTCTAAAAGAAACTCTTCAACCCTTATACAGCCTTTAAAATGTATCTATGTGAGTCTGATGGAATCCAAAAGGTCAAGGATGCACCCAAAAACAGCAAAAGCAGAAGAAACTAGTTAGATCAGCACCATTGATCTGTAACTATGTTGCAGGCTCAACAGCCAAAATCCATTCACTGTCATCACCATTCAGAGAGGAACAACCACCCGGCTGTCTGCTTTCAAGACTTGAACTTTCACCTTCTTGCTTAACTCCACCAGACTCTCCTGAGCAAAGGATTACGTGTTGTAATCTCTGTTATTTCCCGCCCTCCCTCCATCCCCCTGTGCTCTCCTTAATCTGTTAACTGTAAAACTGTAAGATATTATGCCATCACACGAGCAACCCTTGACCTCCATAACACGTTGGAAGTCCTGCTCACCAGCCGTCTCCGGGCCTCTTCAAGTGAAAACAGCATCTTGCACTGGCTGTTGTAAGGAAAGAGCTCATCTGGGGTGAACTCTGACCCAGAGTGAAAGTCAAGGGAAGACAAGTGAGATAAAAACTCACACATGCATGTGATTCATTGACAAAGATGTAAAGCATATGTGATATTATGTCTGCCACGCATTCATTTATTCTCTATTTACACAGATTTTTGACCCTGTTTTCCCAATTTAGAACGCCAAAGTCCCTGTGCAATGCGGCTCTTTTGTCTGCAATCTCCACTGTTGGCCTGGAGAGGGTTGCAGACAGACATGTGGTACCTCTGAGACATGTGGTGTCTGGTTAAATGTCAGCCACTGTCAGTTAATAGATATTTATTCAAAAATACAATAAGAAGATGAAGGCTGAAAAAGGGTTCAGTCTTCTTCAAACAAACTAGTGTCATCCAAGTATTAAAGGACACTTATTTCCTCTTCCTCTTGTCGTGCTGTTTATCCATCTGGACGGTTTTGGTGAGTTCTGACAGAAAGCAGACATCTCGACAGCTGATCTCTCCAGAGCTTGGCAACTCACACCAAAACAATTTGCATGTAAAAACAGCACTGCAGGTGACAGGAAAAACATGTATCCTTGGTTGTGTCATAAACCATTCCTTTAATGCCTGTTCTGAATGTCTACACTTTGAATCATAGAAACGGGGAAAGGACAAACACCTTCTTCTCTGAGGCATTCACTTCACATGCAAAATGTAACGTGTTGCACACAGTTTTGCGCAAAAAAAGCAATGACAGTTCAAACCTTGCTTACTTTCCCAACTTTGCAAAGCTGGCCGATCACTGCGTAAGGTAGGCGTGATTGCTGAATTGTCCGATTTGTTCAACAAATTCAAGTTATTGCACAGCCCTGGCGTCGACAGCCACAAGGACAACAACCCTTCACATTTCCTACTCATGATCACAGCAGATTGTGTTTGTAGGAAGGAGCAACCAAACCAGACACAATGCTATAATGGAATCAAATAGGAGCTTTAACCCTGGTCCAGCTTCTACTTTACATTGGGCATGATTTAAAAAGGAAATATTCTCCAGATGCATAAAAGTCTTCGTACACTGTAAAATAAAAGGGACACCATTCAATATGAGAATGGTTGCCCTGAAACTCTGCAGACGCCGTGTTTCAGTGTAACACCTCTCACAGCTTATTCTGCCTCTTGCAAAAGAGTTTACAAATAGAATTATGCTCCCAATGGACTGCAGCTCATTGTGATTTATTTTTAGCGCTTGGTTGACGTGGCCCATTCAGCTTATAAACACTGTCAATTTTAAACGATTTTCTGATATACAGTATGAGGCATTTGTGTTGGTATTGAGTTAACAAAATGAATAGTTGCATGTATGGGTGAAATGATGCATGGATGAATGGCAGACAGATGCATCCCGCTACTTATACAGTAGGCCTATAGTGGGTTGACTGTCAATCTACAACAATTAGAATCATCCCATCCTTGCAGAGGATATCCTCTGTGGTTTGACATGCATAGTTTAATAGCAGGATGGAAGCTTTTTGCAGCTGAGTAATCAATAGCCTTCGAGCTGTATTGAGCGTGCATGACGCAGCAGATACGCAGAGCAGCGCTGGCAATTCGTCGATTGCAAGGTTGTAAAATTCTTTCTGCTGCTTAGGGTCTGCTGTGGATTTATGAGTCCGGAGTAGAAAAAGTCAGAACTCTTGTGCATGCAGTACGTACCAGCTGCTCTGTGGACAGCAAACATGCATTCACATACAGTAGGCTACACCCACATGCCCCCGCCACCCTGCAATAGTCTTCCCCACATTACCCCGGGGATGTGACTCAGGCCACTTGTACAGTAAAAGCACTCTCTTATGTGGCAAGAAACACAGACGCACACATACACACAAAACACTTTGCCATCTGGGACTCATTTCCCCCCATCTAGAACAGCTGTGGCCGAAGCTTTCATGTGCTGCGGTGGGCAGGCAGAGGAATGCCGGGCGAACAGCCCTACGTGCTCCGACAGAAGGTAAATTACAGGGGGCTGCATCGCGCCATAACTCAGGAGAAAATGCAGCCGCTTTTGAGTTTGCAGCCAATGTCCATATTGAATCCCCTCGTTTTTGACATTTTTTTCCTCGCTAGTTCAGATCTACAGATGTGGTGTGTTGTGTTTGCATGTGAATGTGGGTTTGATACACCCCTTAGCTACCGGTGATGGGAAGGAAGTTCCATTTGCTTTACACATTTGATTTGTTTAATTGTTTCATTTTTTTTCAAAGTCATATCGCAGCTCATTTTGATAAGAAAGTGTTGATAGTATTTTAGAAATACAAAAGTAAGCTGAAGGGTGTTGAATGAGTTTCAGTGCCAGTGCTAAAATGCAAACAGTGACAACATTAGATCTTTATTGGAATATATTTTAAGGAAGATGACCAAATACCTGCAAAGCTAAAGACATTCCCATCAGCCTCAGCTGGATGTCATATTTATGTCTAATTAGCAAATGCTGGCATGCTTGCACAATAAACTAAGATCATGAACATGGGACAACATTAAACCTGTAAAACACAGGGTGTTGGCTTTGTCACTATGAGCATGTTATCTGCTGATGTTAGCATGTAGCTTAATGCACTAAGGTGCCTGACTACAGCCTTGTAGAGCCTGTAGGCTATAGACACTTATGATGTCCACAAAGAAAGTGAAGTGAACTTTTCACACAGCCTGATTACATCTGTGTGTTCGTGCAAGTTGGAAATATTTAACAGAGAGAAAAATTTGCAGATGTCACCGGGCTTTGCAGAGTGTTGGGAGGACCGGGCGGAGTGGAGGGACGGGACCGCTGCTCAAGCCGCAGGGCTGAGCTTCTCTGTCGAGTGTTATAATGTAAAGAAAAATAAAGAGAAATAGTATTTGTAATGCCTCTATTCAACAGCATTAATATAGATTTATTTATAGACTCTCTTCATACAGGTGCTAACCCACGTTGTTCTCTATGTTCCAGCCCTGTTTAGTGCCTCTTATGATGATCCAAATGTTGTTTTAGAAGTAATGCTACTTCATGCTGCCAAGACTAAAGGTCTGCGGGAAACATTAAATCCATGTAATTTACGGCTGTGAAAATTGATTTTAAATATGGATATTGACCATCGGCATCTTCAATCAAATTTTTCAAAACACTGTGTGTGAGAGAGACAGCGAGAAACATACACACAGTCGTACACACATCTGCAGACGATGAAAACCTGCTATTAACATGTCAAGGAGCAGGACTCAAGTGTACCACTCAGTACACACAGGCAACTGCACATTGAGCGCTCACACACACACGCGTGCACATAGGTTTTTCTGAGCGCAGAACCCAGCCAGAAGGGAAACAATAAAATGTCAGCATCGAAAAGGTTGTCAGGGGACAGCAGACAAGCTCCCACATGTCTCCTCCTCCTTGTGGTGCCGTATTCTGCATCTACGATCAAAGGAGGCGGCGTGACCGGGCCTTCCAACTGTAGGGCCGTCACTCAAAAGAGCAACCAGTGCGCCGTACCGTCAAACGCTGTAAGTTGAGCTCGCCAGGCACAGAGCTGTGAACTCGATGGGCGTTCTGAAAATGAGAAATAGGATTTTTTAGCAGCGGCTTTTCGCAAGCTCATCACAAAATGCCTGCTTAGTGTACAGCTCACAAACAGTAATGTTATCCCTCTGTTCTCTTGACAATAGGCCTGCCTGTTCTCCCTGCCATCTCTCCTTCTCTTCCCCCCTTGTTTTCGCTTCTTTCCTGGGAATCAGTTTTGCTCTCTTGCCTTTAAATCTTTCTGTCTTTCCTTTAATATCCACTTAATATCCTTTTGGTGAATGTCAGCTAAGTACATTTACTAAGTACATTTACTCAAGTACAGCTTTTTGGTATCAATACTTTACCTGAGTATTTCCATTTTATGTTTGGCTGTTAATTTGTACTCTTTTGTACATGTTTTGAATGCATCACTTCTATTTGTAAGAGTATTTCTACATTGCTCTGAAGAGTACTCCAGTGATTTAGCACTGTAGAACCTACGATGGACAGAACCAGAAATCTGTTGCCTACATTACCCACAGTGCAACCTGCCCACAAACAGTTTGCTCTCAGATGCCAAGTATGCTATGCTAGTAAGCAGCTAATGAAGCCTGGAGCCGCTAGCATGAAGCGTAGATGAGCTCCAGATTTCTTTCACTTACAGTACTCTTCAACCCTGACCAGTGCTGACTCAAGTGACATCACGTGAGGCAATTTATCAGATTTCACAGAGCTCTCTCTGGAGCTACGAAAGGCATTACACAACTTTTTCACTTAGTATATGCAGACCTGTACTAGACTTTGAAGAGTAAAACTGGAGGATCTGAATACTTCACCACGTGGATTTTCCTCTTCTATCTCATCACCTCACTCTCAACCTCTCATTCTCCCTAAATGACCCTCCTCTCTCTATCATATTTCTCCCATCTCATCCCCACTTCTCATGTCAGGTGACCGCTCCGCTGTAATCCACACATAACTACTGGGGGTCTGATATGTCAGCTTGCTGTTTCTTCTGACGTGCACTGTTTTTCAATCAGCGCCACAGAGTCACCTAATCCCTATTTATTTGGCCAGTTAGCCTATATATAGTCTGGACACACGCACACACGCGTCCACTGCAAACACAGGAAACGGCAAGGAACCACTGCGGTATTAATATTAAGCAGCTTAGCTTGTGTAAGGGCCAATGTCCTTTTAAAACACCACAGAGGACTCAGAAGGGATTATATCGGCCAAACTGAATTTTGCTATTTTTCTTGGTGCAGGGAGGTGGGAGAGGGATGGAAGAGAAGGGAGGAAACGGTGCAAAGATTGCTTTCAAGGTAAACGTGGAAGTGGGAGTCCAGCAGGGTAGCTGTGAAGCGCACACACACAAATGCAGAGTACGCCTAAATGTCACTCACATTAAGTTTTGTGGGTTCATATAACTGAACCTGCAGGCAGAGAGCGTTTATTGGTGAAAAGACTACTGTAGGTTAATATCAGAAGCTTCACTGTGTGCATTTGAACAAACACTGGGTGTCTTTTTCCTTTGAAAAAGCCACAATACATTTGTTTTTCTTTTTTTGTGCTGAGCTGTCATGATGGAGGCGTTACCATGAAAAATGAAAACCACATCTGAGGAGTAATTGAGCTGCTTTGGGAACCAGAGGCTTCTGCACTACGATGAAAGAAGTAGGTTTTTGATCCCTTTAGAGCATTTTCTACTATCCAGTGCTACAGCTTACAAATTGTCTACAAATTGGCAGTGGATTGACATGAAATGTATGAGGAAAATACATATATTCATACTGTAACCCTGGCTATTAAAAATAACTCAGTTTTAGGACAAAAAACACCACAAAATGCTACACTGCACTAAAATTGGCCCACACAAAACCAAGGACTCTTCTTTTCATGAGGTGAATCCACTTAGCATGATTAATATGTCCCCCTGCATTCAGCACATGCATTCATTTTTTATTTTTGCAGTGTGTGTAAGTGTGTGTGTGTGCACTGTACACTCCCAGCCTTCTAAAATGGTGCAGCAGAGCAGAACCCCTGTGTGTGTGTGTGTGTGTGTGTGTGTGTGTGTGTGTGTGTGTGTGTGTGTGTGTGTGTGTGTGTGTGTGTAGTATAGTATCCTACGCTGCACTTGGAGGGTGAGCAGGAGAGAGAAATTTGACAGAATGCCAAGCCGACCTCGTTTCCCCCACTCTGTCTGTGTGTGTGTGTGTGTGTGTTTGTGTGTGTTGCAGTCGCAGCACTGCTGTAGCAGCACTAGCCACCTTGGCTCAAATCGCAGCTCCCAGATCTCCGCCCTGCACTTCATATATGTAACTCAATCCAACTGCTGCACAACGGTCCTCATCAAGACTTACCCCCCAAATACACACTGACGCACATGCAATGAAGCTGTATCGGTCATTTCATACTTCACATACACACACACACACACACACACACACAGTTTTCTGCTCTTGTAGGTTTGGGGTCTTCTTAGGTAAAGCAGCTGCAGTTACATTTGGCATCTTCAGCACTCAACAAGTCAAACATGCACACTGGTACATGCATTAGGATACAGTATTGGTACTGTACATCAGGTTAGTAGTGTGTGTGTGTGTGCGTGTGTGTGCGTGCGTGTGTGTGTGTGTCTCACCCCATCCCACTACTAATCTTTATATACTATATCAGGGACAAGCACATGGCTCTGAAAATATTACAGGGGCTAATAATAAGACTATTGAATGTGGTGTCACACTGCTTTTTTTACTCTGTGTGTGTGTGAGAGAGAGAGAGAGAGATAGAGAGGGAGATAGAGAGAGAGCTGCATGTGTGCATCTCTGGCACCGAGCCTGACTGTTCTCCTCACCACAAGGAACTCATTGACCAGAGCCGGTGCAGAGCCGCGCCCCTCCTCAGGGCTGCTGCAGAGACTCGATGGAGCCTCTGGTGGTCAAAAGGGAGCCCTGCACCCTGCAGCTCCACAGCCACAATATCAGACACCTGACTGACTTATTGTATTACCAGTGGTTGAAGAAGTACTCAGATGTACATAAAATACAAACACTTTGTACAGCTTTGTAAGAAAAACAGTATATATGTAAAATAATCTCAAAGTATAAAAAAAAATTAAAGTTCTTGTTCTTCTGAAAAATGACCATGATATTATTAGACTGTTAACACTGATGCAATACATAAGGAGCATTTTACTGTTGAAGCTGGTCAGCGTGGAGCTAATTTACCTACTCACTTGCTTATTAACTTATTTAATTACAGTTGTACAATTAGAGTTTGGTAGTTGATTCTAGTGGTACCCAACAAAGGGGTTGGGCCCATGATAAATCTGACAAATGAGATGATTAAAGACGAAAAATAAGTTTTGCTACATAAATTTGTATTAATCTTTTGGATGATATTTGTAAAATATTAGTTTATTGTACACATTTTGGCCCTATGGTAAAGAGCTCCAAGCGAACACTGCTTTAAGCGATCATACACCAAAATGGTTGAAATCTGTTGTATTTTATAAGCTAAAACTGCATCTGTTAGAGAAATGTGGAAGAGTAAAAAGCACAATGCTTGTGCAGTTCTTGAGTAATAGAATTTATCATTCATTAACAGGTTCATATCAGATTCTCTCTGAAAAGCTGCATTATTCCGGTGCTGCTTCGTCATAAGAAACATTGACAGGGTGTGTCTGTGCGTGTGTGTGTCTGTCATAGGATGCAGCGGGTTAATCTGTCAACCGTTGGATGAACTCCAGTGTTTAATGGATTAGCCTTTCGCTGGATAACTGGTGGACACACAATGAGGATTGCTTATTCTTGCCATATTGCAGTGCTCTGTCAGGAAGGATGGAGGAGTGGGCTGAGTGTGTGAATGTATAACTGTCTGCCCCGTCCCTCTAAGATGACTCTGGATGGTCAATGGCCAAGATTTGTGTGTGTGTCTGTGTGTGTGTGTGTGTGTGTGTGTGTGTGTGGGTGTGTGTGTGTGTTTTCTCTCTACAATAAGACGTCTCAGAAAGAATGTAGCTTCTAAAATATAAAAAGGCTAGAGATCAGAGAAACTGTCTTTTCAGGGAACACACAGAAAAAGAAGGAAACAGTCTTTCAAATGACAGCTGAAATGTTTATTTCAGTCTCGCTGTTTGTCGTCATGCCACAACTCCGCCACGGAGAGGCTGTCAGCTGGTGGCAGAAAGCTTCCTAATCATATTCTTTACACAGATGCAGCCATCTTTGAAGTCCCACCTTTCCCACTGCTGTTATAGCTGTGCTGCATTCAGGTTCATTCATCAAAACGTCTGACTTTTATGAAATATTTGCATTTATTTCATGTGCCATTCTGTGCATCACCACTGATGATGATTGACGTTGTCAGTCAGCTAATTCTTACATCTTTAGCTACGTGCACAATTTGCAATTCCATGTGAGGGGTTCTTCTTGATGGGAAAATGAATGATCACAACACATGAAATAACAATGTCTGACTCATGAGAATTTATGCATCTGGATTTGTTTTGAGTATTTAAGAACACGTAAAAATAAGATTAAAAAAAATCCACAGTTGAAAAAAAATGGATGAAAAATGAAACCATTTGCAATATGTGGATTAAACATTTCAACCATTTTTGTGTTGTTATCACTTATTTAGAGGGACCGATACATAATCAACAATAGGTATTTGCGCGTGATGTCACGTCACTCTTTTTTGTGGCAAAACTGCGACTAGGGGGCCAGAAGTGATTTTCTGCATAGTAGGCATCATAACACACACTCAAAATGCCATTTTGCGTCATTTATGGTTGCTCAGTTCAACCAAACAGAGAAACGACGAGGACTTTTTATTGAGTACCAAAAGTTGTTGTTCATAAGGGCGAAAATGAAAGAAATTGACAAAAAATGCTGGAAAAATGGCTTGTTAACTGTCTGTGGTTGAGAGGGGCCAAGTTGCTGGTGGAAATGGTGTAATATCAGCTATTGTTTTAAATCTCTCTCCATAAGGACGATCCGCGTCTTTAGTGGCGTTTCAGCGGACCTTTGTGGTTAACCTCGCAAACAACCGTAAGGAAAACATCAACATTCAGCGCCACGACGCTGAAGGTTTGCTGATCGATTAATCCACAAGACAATAAAATAGGGAAGAGAAACCAACATAGTTTACATGAAGCTTTATGCAGTCACAAACATGACATGATGGAAATATATCTGAAAGTGTGTCAAGGCAAAGCTGCCTTTCACACATTCTCCTCCTGATGACAGCTAAATGCACACGCTTCTTTTCAGCAGCATCCATTTTAAACCTCATTTACAGACACACTTTTGAGAGCGCCGGCTCTGGATCCGCCGGGGGCCAAACGCTTCGGTCAAGGGCACCTTGACTTTAGCTGTGTAGGGTGAAAACGTTACTCCCTCTCATCCTTCAGCACAAAGCTGCCTCTTTAACCTTTGCCACTGTGCCCGGCTTCCATCAGGATAAAAGACCAAGAAAGAGCTGACTCTTTCCATCAGAGCTCCTCAAAGTTTGGCTGAGTTTGGTTTTACTGGATTAATCAAGAAACTCAACAACAAAATAAAACCAATGTATATCTGCATAGTAGAGAACACTAGTTGAATTTTTTGGACAGTTACACCTAACATTGTAGGATATGTTTAAGGTATTTAGTCTGGTATTTTGGTGTTGCCACAGCCTTCAGTCTCTTATTTTCTCAGCCTGTGATGCACTCAAACCCTTGACTTTACTCTTTCACTTAAAGGGAACATTTACATATGATCCCCTCAACCCTTTGTCCTTAGTGAACTGCCAGAGGGGAGGAGGAAAAGAGGAAATTGTCACTGCACAGTCAACCAGCTCCTATATTTGCATCCCAGTAATTGTTCACCTTTATTTATGGCAGTTGACAGCTAGCGGGTACGACTTTTGCAAGTGGTTAAACATACAGGCAAACACATGATCTGAGTCTTGCACAAACATGTCTTCTGAGCCTTTGTTTGCCATCGTGTTTGCGTTTGTATTTCAGAAGATTTGCATATTAGTGAATGTTGTCAGGATGTTTACAAACCTCTTACTAAGTGTTACAGTTCCTTGTTCTGTTCTTTGACCTAGTTTTTAAAAGAAATCTGTTATCATTACATTTTTCAGTTCCTATTTTCCAATATTTTGTAGGTTCAGACTCCACCTTGATAAAGGCTAAACATCTTCCTATCTAAGCGATAACATAATGTCAATAATTGATAAGTCATTTCATTCATTCATTAAATAAGCAACCAGATTAACAGTGTATAGCTGACTAACACCCTATCTCGCAGCTCTGTAAGGCTTCATTTACGCACAGCAATGCTTTTCGCTAAATGCTAAGATCTGCATGCTAACCTGCTTATGTTTTAGCATGTATAATCTTACCACGTTAACAAGCTAAAATTTGCTAATTTGCATTAAGCGCTGATGGGAACATCATATGTGACCACAAACAAAATCTTTGACAAACTGAAATTATGACCTGATGGTGCTGTTAAAAGAAGGGTCACCAAGGTTTTCACAGCTCATCCTAAAGGGGCCGTGAATATCTGAACTAAATGTGTGCCAGTCCATCTAATAGACTTCACTGGATGTCGACTTGCTGCTGGAGCTAGTAGAGAAAAAAACAGGGAATCACCAAATTAGGGCTGATTCTCTGTGGATCATGAATGTCTTGTGCAATGGCAATCCATTCAGTAGCTGTTGAGATATTTGAGTCTGGACCAAAGTTTTGGACAGACTGACAGCTTCATAGTTGACCATTGGTTTCATTATAACAGTATAACAATCAGTCCGTTTGCATTGAGTATGATGGAATAACCCAATTGAGCACATCTGGGTTTAAACCTTTCAGACACTCACATCCCTGTGAGACATCCAGTTGAATCACAAACCCCAATCAGCACAGGGTCAGATGGCATCCAGGCTTCAGGCTTCTTCTCAAGCACACATGGACTGAACAGGCACATGGCTGCTGCAGGATCAAACCTGTACCCTGCCAGTCATGTGAAGACCACTCTGTGGGCACCAGCACACACAGCTGACAAACAAACACACAACCTAACAGAGACAGCAGTGTCTTCTCACACAGGCTGCAGGCCTGCATGATCGGTTCCACATTGCTGCGCATATCTTATTTTCTGCTTGGCTGTTCGCATCCTTTGTAGGATGTAACCCACATCTGATGCAAATATGAACTGGAAAGAAAATAATTAAACGTGAGTGCAAGTTTGGAAGGAAAGACGTCACATTCGCTTTGTGGCTGCTCTTCTGTTTGTGGCAGACACATTTCAGGTTAGGCCACATGCTCTTGAGTTTGACCAAACTGATACAAAAACCAAACACATCTGCTGGTGCTGTGTCTTCTTGTGGTTCACGTCCGGTCTGGAAAATCGCAATAGTGCTATCAGGTAAGAGACAAATGATTTACTTGCAGGAATAGTTTGACATTGGGGGAAATGCTTTCTGGCGAAGCGTGAGATGAAAATGCCTGTTAAATATGAAGCTATAGCCAGCAGCTGGTTAGGTTAGCTTAGCACAAAGACTAGAAATAGGAATAGTTTGGAATGAAAGATGCTGATTTATCATTTTTATACTTCAGATGTGGCAAGGGTTAAACAAACCAGCTATAACATGTTAATTATTGGGCTTTGCAGGTGCTGGTAGGTGCCTTTGGAAAGAGCGTAGCCAGCTGCTTATTATAATCTTAAAGATAATCATATAATACATCTTGATATGCATGCTTTAAGAAGATATAGAAAGAGAAATGTGAGCCACAGACAAACTTGTGGATCTCGCGAGCATCTTCATTGACAAATAATCCTTAAATTAATGGAAAAGGTAAGCAATTAACGTTACTCCAACAGCTTTAATATGCAGCATCTAGCCATCGTTCTTGTCTTTGGCGCCACAGTGCATTGTGGAATTTTTATGCCGCTGTAATGTCCAGTGTTTACACCTCACATACTACTGTTTCAAACATACTAAAATATCCCACATACTATTTTAGCACACTCAATAGTATACTAGTATGGAATTTCTGAAGCACAGTCTCTACCAGAAAGTGAGTAAGCCAAAATGTGGAATCATCCCTCTATTGTAGACAAATGTTCAAAGAAAAGTTGCATGTGCAGCACATGGACAGGGGCCAGACACATGTTGCCCATTTTGCAAATGATAAAATTCATCTTTTTACAGTTCACTCTGATTTGTGACATTTTCCACTTCAGTGTGACGTGGTTGTGTAAACTAAGCTTCTATAAGTTACTGTACTGGAAAAACAAGGAGTAAAATTTGCCCTTAAATATGCACTGTCATCCTCATTTTCTTCCCGCTGTACAATAGATGGTGATGTGTCTGTGTGTGAGACACAGAACATTCCAGCACTCTGTGTACCCAATATCTCCAGGTTTGCTCGGTCAGCTGATTAATTATGTAACACAAGTGAATTGCTTTTTTTTTGGAGGGCTGTCTGTGTCGGAGTGTCCTGTCACTTTGTGTGTCTGTACTTTGCTGATCAGCCACACTGTCTGTCATTTCTGTTCGGTCCCTCGTGCTCTTTTTGTCTGTTGTTTTCTCCGGTTGGTCTAAACTCTCACGGCTTTCCTTCGACATGCACTCACACATAAACAACCTGAGTCACACGCCTGTTGTCTGGCTTGTTTTGAAGCGATGTGCTTCTGTGTTTTTTGGGAGGCCATTGTGTAACCTCGTTAACGCCGGGGCTCTGCATGTGGGAAATGTGTCAGAGCCTAGCAGAGAGCTGCGATTGGCTCACAGGGCACACTCCCCCGCCGTCCAGCTCCTCCCGTCGCCTCCAAACCTGGAGTGCACAGACGCTCGGGCATGGTCGTCATAGCAACTGCCACTTCAGGAGGGTAGCCTCTTGTAAATATCCCCTTTTTCCTCTTTACCCCCTCTCCTCCTCTACCTTGTGTTTTGGTCTCCTTGCTTCTATCCCTCTTTTTCCATCCTTCTTTTTGCTTGTTTGTCTTTTTTGCCTTTTTCCAACATGACGTGTCTCGCTCCATTTTGCTCTCTTCCTTTTTAGGGCTGATACACATCTAGTGGACGTAAAAAGATAAGAAGCATCAATCTGACGTGGGTTATGAGGAGTTTTCCTAAAGGAAAAAATACCCTTGGCTGTGTTTTTATTGGCAGTTCCTTACCTCATAGTTTCCACATGAACCTCATTTTAGTCTTTACACCAAATAAAAATCTTTTCTGTCATGAGGACGACAGGCTGGAGCCTATCTCCAAATTTACATCGCTCCATCTGACTTCAGCTGCCCATTTCTGGCTGCCCACTGATGTACACACTCGTGAAGAGCAGCTATAACTCATCAAACATACACACAATATGTTTAAAACATCAGGACCACCCACTCATCCCATGATTTATTACAGACAGCCTCTGTAATTTTGAGTTTAAGTGAGGGTCGTTTATTATTTTCACCTATTAAATCTACTTCTGGTCTTCCCACATTTGGATTACGGCTGTAAAGATCTCATCTAATAAATCATCTGTACTAAGTGAATATTTCATGAGGGACATTGTTTGTAATTGTATTCCGGCATTGAAGTGACCGATAATGACATCTTTCATGTTTTTTCCAGCCTGCTTTCATGGACACACGTCACACTCTGACAAACAGCGTCATGTTTCCTGTAAAGCAGGTGAAGCGTGTGTGTGTGTGAGAGTGTGTTATTGTGGATTATCAGTGAAATGTCACATGCAGATTCTTGGAAAGCTCAGCCCGCAGCGTGCCTGTTTCCTGGTTGCCAAGTGGTCATCACGTTGCTCCTGACTGACCGTCCACTCTGTGGACATGACTCACTCCTTCCGATACTCGCTCGCCTTCCTCCCACCCCTCCTGCCCCTCGCATCTCTTGAGCCTGCGTTGCCTCGCCTCATCACAAATCAGTAGTAACGGGAAATTGACAGCTGGAGAAGAAGAGGGAGCAGGGGTGATGCTGATGGAGGTGCGGGTGTGTGCTGAGGTTGGGAGGGGTAGTGGGAGAGCCCTGCTGTTGAGTGTGCGCATGGCACCTCCTCTGAAAGTGTGTGTGAAAGAGATAGAGAGAGAGGAGACACACACACACACACACACACAACCAGAACCCCCCTGCAGACAGAGCCGCAGAATACTAAACACTAAAGGGGATTTCTTCCTATTTCTCTTCTACATGCTAACACACACTCAAAAATTAGTCAATTGTCCAGAATAAGAATCAAACAGTCGAGAAAACTAAAGATAAAAACAGCCAAAAATGATGAATGTTCAGGCAATTCTTCCTGTTTTTACAGAAAAAAAGGGAGGATGGAGGGATGATGCAGAGGAGGAACGGCGAGGGAGGGAGGAGGAGAGGGGAGGCGCGGGGGCGGAGAGGGGGAAAACCTGCAGTGCAACACAGTCTGAATTATTCATCGACGTCTGAGTGGGTCGCCTCAGATGGAGAGACGGAGGGAAAGACAAAGAGGGAGGTGGAGAGAGTGGGGAGAAAGGGGAAGAGGGGATGAGTGGGGAAGGAAAAGAGGAGATAGAAGAGGAGGAAGTCAGAAAAGAAAAGGGAGGAAGGGAAGAGGACAAGGATGGTGAGGGTGGATAAGGAGGAGGGAGAGGAAGAAGGGAGGAATGGAAGAGAGGAAGGAAAAGAAGAAGAGGAAGAAGGAAGGAAGGATGCAGGGAGGAGGAAGAGAGACGGGGGGTGAAGAGGGAGGGATGGCGCAGTAGTCTGAACTCTGTGTTCCCGACACTCAAGTCACATTCGCACTGTCTGCCTCCCTCCCTCTCTTCACACACATACACACACACAAACACACACACGCATTCACTACTGATACACACACACACACACTACACATGCCAAACCACAATGTACACAAGTACATTTACACACTGCAGACCTGTACCCACACACACACACACACACACACACACACACACACACACTGGTACTTAGATGCACACATACCTAATACACACTGTTGACACATCTGGATGCAAATCCATCGTGAAAAATCAAGTGTATGGATACACACACACACGCATTCAAGACAAAAGAAAACCCTACTTTGGATGATTTCTATATCTGTATGAGGTGAGAGATTATACAAACCCACACAGACACTCTCTCTCTTACACACACACTCACACATGCACTGAGTCCTACACTGTACGTCACAAGCAGACATCAGTACCAAACAGCTTCACACACATCAAGCACCTCCGTTGGAGGCAGAAAAAGGACGCATCAAACAGTCTCAATCACACACACACACACACACACACACACACACACACACACACACACACGCACACACACCCATGCACACACACACACACACACACACAGGCAGACAGAGAGTAAACTACACACGCAGTGTGGGAGGATCTGACACACACTGCCAAAAGAAGGAGAGGAAGAGAGAGAGAGAGACAGCGGGGGAGAGGCTGAGGGGAAGAGAGAGAGGTCAGATGAGGAGATGGAAGGAGTACAGCTGAAATAAAAGAGATGGACGCACACATGCACACAGATCACAAAATGTCAAAGCACAGACAAAGCAGCACAAACACACATATTGTATAGGGTAGCTTTTACATTTGTAGCTAAATAGTGAGTGATACTGAAAGATCAATGCACCTAAAAAGCTATAATTATCCACCAGAAGGTAACAATTACGTTTAGGCTCGTAAATTTGATCCTATAATGATAGTAATCCTTCATATAGCGATCACTCCAAACACGCAGCTTCATACAAGCAGGCTGGCACATGTGGTACAAAATGTACGGACAGTATGTAAAGCCCAAACTCTGTGTGTGTGTGAGAGAGAGAGAGAGAGAGACAGAGAGGTACTGTGCATCCAGACAGGCAGAAATACTGAGAGATCATTTGAGGAGAAGAAGCAGACTCCCAATGAAAAAAGACAAGACATGAGAGAGAGATGAATGCGGAATGAGGGAGGGAGGGACGTGGGTGAGGAGATGGACGGGCGAAGAAGATAGACAGCGCTGCCGCGGTGTGAACTCTTTGTCCCTGACGCAGCTCACAAACACACACAGACAGACACGCCAAAACAGATATAGCATGCAGAGGAAATGTCATATCAATGCCAGGCGCAGAGCCAGGCGGCAAGCTCCAGACACATATATTGCATGCACACCTCCACACACACCTCCACACACAGCTTCACACACGGCAAAGTTCGCTCAAATAATGTGTTAGAGCACTATGACACTGCCATTTACCGTTTCTTTGTCTCATCACCGCCACCTGAGCGGTCCATCTAATCTGCAAGGCATGTACTGTGCATACACTGTGCTGCTGTGCCATCATTATTCAAAACATGTCAAATTATGTTTACGGCCACTTTGCAACATAGATGCCATTTTGCTGTCAATAATGTTTGAGCAATTGAGCGAGTGGCAGTTACCAGTACACACACTGCATACGATGCACCAGACACACGCCCCGATGCACATGTGCAACACACACGAAGATGGAGGATTGGGAGCAATTGGGGTGGGGTTAGCTGAGGACAGCAGCGAGCAGAGAGCGCAGCACGCTGTTCAGTTTATTTTCTGAGCTTTCCCCTCAGTTCATCTTAAACAAAGAGACTTGTTCATTTTAAAGCGGAAAGGCGGGTGGATTCATTTATAATTCCAGCACATCCTCCAGCGAGTGGTGGTGATCAACATATGATGTGCTGTTCTTAGAGAGACGCCTTTATATACTGTATATCTGTTACCCGCAATCATTCAGTGAGGGTTTCATGGTCCGTCAGGCTTGTGCCAGGAGCCTGCATGTGTTTCTGTGTGTGTGTGCATGTGTATATATAGTCCCAGAGGCTTCATGAGGCAGTAAGTCATCTCATATTTGTCTTGTCATGTGATTATTGAAAGTCAAGTGCCCCATAAAGGACGGGCGAGAGGCGACATGCAGACTTATTTTGAGGATTTTTTTTTTATTATTATGCGGTAGCTATGACTGCTAATGGATTTTACATAGCTTGGGGTGTTGAAGAGGAAAGTTACAGCAAACATTGCTCATAACAGTTTGTCAGATTGCTAATTCATCATGATAAAAACAGAAAACCTCACATGACTTTTAGGGATTTTCTTCAGAATCAGTTTCCAGAAAAAACTTGAACAGAGATGAATTATAAAATCCATGCCAGGGGAAGCACATGAACACATCCTGTGTGTTTTTGTGGAGGATTTGGAAGCATTGGTTAAATATTTCAGTCATTTTTTTAAGCATAGATACCGACCATTCACTGGTTTTGGCCTCTCAAATGTTCAAATCCGAAGGGATTAATAGAATAAACAGAGCATCACAAATACAAAGTTTAACCATACTTGTCTAATTTTTTAAAGGAAGTGGACCAGGGACAAGACTAGAAAAAAAACAAAGGAATCACAGGGAACCAGAAAGCCACATATAAGGGACGGTGCGACAAAGACAAAGGGAAACACACTCACTTAAATAGACAGGGGAGGAGAGCTAATCAGACACAGGTGAACACAATCATACAATCACAAGGGCGGGAAAACACAGGAAGTAAAGTAAACTATGACACACGAGGGATGGCTACAAAATAAAACAGGAAATAACAAAACTAAACAGGCCAGATCCAAAAGAGGTCTAGTAAGAGAAACACTTTTCATATTTGTGCTTTAGAAATGAGCTGATATTGACACTGCTGCCTCTGACATGACGCACCGCTTCCTCCTGAGTCTCAGCAGCGCTCTGCGACTCCGCTGCCACAGCCAGGCACACTGGTGACATTTCACTGGTGTTGTGGTCACGATTCCTCTCCTCTTTCCCTTTTCCCGTCCGTCGCTTTCTCCCTCTCTCTTCTCTCTCTTTTCACCCCCCTCAGCCAAATCCCTTCATGCATGCCTACTTGTTTTCCTTCCCAGGCTGTCTTTTCTAATAGGAATTTGTACTTGAATGGAGCTGGCTTGTTAGGCGAAGGTTGCATAAAAAACAAACAACTCTAAATTTTTTTGGGGGGGGAGAACATGGCATCCTTTTGCGCAAGTGAATGTGTGTGTGTGTGTGTGTGTGTGTGTGTGTGTGTGTGTGTGTGTGTGTGTGTGTGTGTGTGTGTGTGTGTGTGCATGAACTTGATGCTCACTGTAATAATATTATGTCCCCATGAAAGAGGACTGTAATTCCGTAAATGACATGGAGATAAAAGACACACACCACTGGATCTGCCTTTGATGTGCAGTGTAAAAGCCACTGGATATGGCTCTAAGACCATATATAGCATACACTACAGCTAATTGAGACCATTGCCACTGCTTTTTATGATGTTAAGATCAGTCATGGTGTATAAAAGTGGCAACAGTTATTTCTGACAGGCTGCATCAATGTTGTTTTTTCTTTTATAACACATATGCCATCAAAGTGAGGATGCACTTTTTTGCTGCAAAGACCCTCCAGACTCCGGTGACCGTTTTTCGCGCCACATGTGCAAAGATCAAATGGCTGCCGACGGTTTTAACTTTGGTTGGGTCCATTAGCTCAGTGGCATGAGCCGGGTTTGATGTCCATATAAGGCCATCTTAATATTCCATGTCTAAATCTAAGTCATTTCAGTTAAGACTATGATCCATCCATATGAGCCAGCTCTAATCCGAACACTGCGGTAGCCACAGTATAGCGTGACTAATAGCTGCGTAAGTCGTATTACACTAGACAGCCCCTGTGGAGTGTGTATATTTACATGTGTGTGTGTGAGGTGCATGCGTTTGTTAAATGTGCATGTGTAGCATGCAACCTCTCTATATAATTACATGTATCGAACTATATCCTCACATGTGTTTTCGGCCCACTTGCGTGTGCATTGTTTGTGTGTAAATGTTGCATGTTTGCATGCACATGTTGCACGTTTATCTGTGTAGACTGAGTGCACGTGGACAGGCTTCTCTCCAACATGTGTGTGGCTCAAGCCTATTACAGCAGACGACTCCTGCGGTGCGGCTGGCAGGCAGTGAGATATGAGTGTCCATCTCTGCTCTTCCTCCTGCCAAGCAGACCAGCCACAGTCTGTCACTTAGTGGCAGCAGATGATTCTCAACCACTGGCCTGCCACAGTGGAGAGGAGCGAAGGCTATACATCAGCTGCCACTTACAAGGAGACAGTTACCATTTACTTTTAGTAGCTTTTAGTTTAGTTATGTGTCAAAATTATGAAAGACAAAGGAGAGAAAAAACAAGCACAAGCACAAGCAAAAAATCGTTTTCATTACCTTTGTATGGAGCCTGTTTTCAGGCTTTACCTTGAGCTAAGCTAACTGGCTGCTTGATGTAGCTTCATATTTTCCATAAAGATGTATGAGAGTGGTATCAAGCTTCTCGTTTAAGTCAACAAGCGTATTTCCTAAAATGTATTCCTTCAGTGGATCCACACCAACATGTGTCACTTTGGTGTGGAGGCAGTTTGAAATCAGGGCAAGTTTTAGCTGTGGGTGTTTAGCATGAATACTGTTCTCTGTAATGTTAGGTCAAGCATTAAAGCATGTCCAAACTTGTTTCTGCATAATTCTAACTAGTTTCTCTGGGATCTTAAATCACAGAGCTACAGTGTCTAATTTTATTAAGGGTGTAATTCTTGGTCTTTCTTCAATGTTCTGGCGGGATTTCAGCTTTTATCTCCTGCAGGGCAAGGTTAAAGCTGACCACAGCTAATTTATTGCTTGGACTGACCATCACAAGATATGTGATGGTGGAAGCCAAAACCAGTCCGGACTGCAACACAAACCGTTCATTCTGGGTGAAAAACAGCTATGTCGTTACAAAGCTTGTTAAAAACCACTGGTACAACACTTCATTTTGTCATCTGTGGCATATTTCACCTCTGAAATCAATTGTAAATTAAACTTTATATATATATATTTTGCCCAGGCAATTCACTCTCCTCCTTTGATGCAATTGAACATGTCGATGATTTTAACTCTGCTTGACAACTTTATCGCCCACTGGTGACCCCGAACACACACATGCATGCACACACACTCACATGTGCTCACAAAGAGTCAGTAACCATGAAATGACATCAACCGCCAAGACAATCAGGGGTCAACTTGATGTTGAAAGGTTTCCATGGTTACTGAGTCTGCTCATGTGCTACAAACGCACACACACACAGATACAGATTACTTGAAACACTTCAAATTCATCTGAGCCATATATTAGCCTCCTAAAATGTTTTCTTGGTACAAAGAGGAAGAATCTGAGACAGAATTTACACCCTGCAGCATTAAACTGTTGTTTCAGTCCGCGCAACAGTTGTAAAACGAAAGCAGCTACACTTATAATTCAGTCCAGCTGCTTTTTGTTTTCCACATGATGTCACATGACACAGATGAAGGAAAACCTGAACAGGCTTGTCCCTCCATTTCGTTTTGGATGAAATTCAGCCCATTTTAAAGTGGGAGCAGCTCCTGAAGTCCATTTAGCCAATGACAAGCTGATTCCTAGAGGCTGTTTCATTATTTAACCTTAACAAACACCTCAACCTTAACTGTCTTCAACATGCACATTAATATACATCAATTGTTCCTGGGCTGTAATTTGCAAGAGTAACCATTATTGGCTTGATGGTAGCCTGATTTTACAAGGCCACCAGCTGAAGGGATACTGTGTTTATTGCTGGGATAGATGCATTCAGTCAATCTTGTGCCAGGCTAAAGGTCAACCAAACCATCCCTCCATCATCACTTTCTGTCTTCCTCTCTCTCTCTCTCTCTCTCTCTATGGCCTCTTGGTAACCTCATGGAGGATGAGAATGTCAGCGTTCAGTGGCATTTACGGCCCATTCCCACTCTGCTCAGAGGACCTTATTACACCTAGGTCAAAGGCCAGTTTGTGCATTTTTGTTAATGTCTGTCTATGTGGGTGTGTGTATGGTGGGGGGATGGCCACACACACACACGCAGCGTGACCTCACCTGACTGTCATGCATCTGATCAATCATCAGTGAAGGTATACTGGTTATTCTACGGAGGCAGATGAGGTCTATCCCATGCAGTTAATTCACTGTGACATATTTGAGTGTGTGCATGTGTGTGTGTGCGCGCGCGTGTGTGTGTGTGTGTGTGTGTGTGTGTGTGTGTGTGTGTGTGTGTGTGTGAAGCTTTTCATAAATGTATTGATCACTTGAAGTGTAAACATGGAGGTGCTACTGCATTATGCATGGACCAAGTGGATATTTGTGTGTGCATTTATGCATGTGTGTGCATGTGTGTGTGTGTGTGTGTGTGTGTGTGTGTGTGTGTGTGTGACTAAAGACATGTGAGCATGATTGCATGTGTCTTGAGACATAGGTGTGCGCATCTTAATGTGTTTGTATCTACTGTATATACATACATGTGCACGCGTGTCTCAGTGTGCTAAGTAGCTTAGAAGAGGCAGCTGCAGCTGAATACAAAGACCCCCTCTAGACATCTATCCATCAATCAAACACTCAGGGGGAGTGTGTGTTAGTTTATTTGTGTTTCTGTCAATCAGCTCCACTGACGGCCCACCCATCTGTCCACCCATCCATACATCGGCCACACATAGACACATGAACAGTCATTATACATGCTGACAAAGTGAGTTGATGAAGCTCTTTGTATTCTATGGGATGCAAACAATGTGACTCTATAACTCCTCTCACACATGAAACCCACAACATTGGCTGATTCAGTTGTTCTGGTAAGATAATGATTGTGTATATGATGGATTTTCTACCTTATTTTGGGGTTGAATGATTCCTCATCCCCCCAGCTGGATTTCTGACATGTTAGGCATCACAGAAATGTACATTTAAGGAATTTCAATGCTTTCCATTCACTGGCTAGCTTTCCTCTGTGATTGTAAAGCTGCTCTAATCAATATTTTTCTATGAACAACAGATAAAATGTAATGTGATGTGAAAGTGGTCACTCAAAGTGATGTGCAAACAGACAAGTTACTTCACTCTGCAGATGTCCTTAGATATACGGGGCGCTTCAGCTTCTTTATGCTCATTCTTCAGGTTTTATGGCCCAGTGCAACTTAGTGTTTTGGTTCGCTCTCATTTCACTCATTAGCATTATTTCAGTGGAAAGGCTGTAATTAACCCATTACTAGCAAGCTTGTCCTATCAACTAAGACGATAATATGTCAGTTTTGTGTGTACGGCTTGTTTCCTCTTCCTGGAAGTCCCTAAAAAAAATCTGTGTTCTGCAGATTTCAGTGCAAATCTGGAAGTGGATCGCCTAAAAATTGGTTATATTTAAGCTCAATTTTTAGCAACGAAACAAGAAAAGCAAGAGATAAAAATGCTTCACAGATGTACCAGCAGAGAACAGCATGCACGTTGAATTTCATGCCACACGCTGCTGCTGCTGCTGCTGCTGCTGCTGCTGCTTTCAACCTGGGCAGGTCATTTACGATGAGCTCGTCTTTTGTTCACCAAAGCCCGTACGGTAGGCCATGCTCACTCCAGTTGTGCACATCTGGCTCCACTCGCTGGTACATTATATTCAATTTTCCCTGCGTACGTCAAGTAAGGCTCTGACATCATTTCCCAGTGGTAAACACCTGCACATTGATTATGAAGGCATTGAGTAAATGTACCTCAGTTCATAACAACAGTAAACAAGTGTGAAAGCAGACAGGTCAAACTCAGGCTTGGACTCAATAAATGAACCCAGAGCAGCAATAATACCCCATCACACTTTGTTTCACAATGTTAAAGCCTTTTGTTTTTTACCTGAAACAGATGCAGAACATGTTGAGGGGGACTATTTGTCACAGCCTTGCATGTTTTATTCAACACTGAATAAACAGTGAATGATGTGTGTCTATATCTGTGTGCATTGGTGCACATACAGTACACTGCATGTCCAGGGCATGATCGTCACACGGAATCAGGCCAATTTGCTCACCGACACACATTTTTACAAGATTTGCGTATGCGTGTTTGAATGTGTCCATACATGCATGTGTGTTCTGCATGGGCGCTTTACAGTGTGTGGACCTGGATGTGTGTATGTACTTGTGTGAGCAGGATAACACATGCAGCTTGTAATTTGGCTGTGTCTGTGTCCATTTTAATGTGCGTGTGTGTGTGTGTGTGTGTGTGTGTGTGTGTGTGTGTGTGTGTGTGTGTGTGTGTGTTTACAGTGTGTGTGGCACCTCACGTGGAGGTTTGCCTCCCCTCCGGCTGCCTGGCAGCTTCGTGTGCCGGGACAGAGTTGGTATCTGTGCCAAGTTCCACACTCCACCACACTCACCTCACATGGCTCCCACCTCCAGTTTTGGTTATTTAAAAAGTATTTTCCTAAATTGTACTTGGCACTTTGTGTGCTGAGTGAGATCCACAGAGCCTCTGAAAGCAGCTCAAACTGAGCAGCTTGCAAGACATACAGATATCAATGGGGATTTTGGATAGTTTACCTCAAATTATTACGTTTTGACAACACAATTACACTCTAAAGATTAATACTTCCCCCTCATAACCTTGTTCTGTTAATATGTGACCCTGAAACAGGATCTACTGATGTAGTATTAGCACTACTTTGCCTGGTCTCTGGCCTTAAAGCTGCTGAGTGCAATTGAATTTCTGCAATAACTCAGTGCTACAATGAAGGCATAGACATTTTCTGGGAAATGATAAGATCAATATCTCTCTTGTATCTGTCCAATCAGTAACGAGCTTGAGCCAGGTGGTTAGCTTAGCTTCACATAAAGGCTGACAACAGGAGGAAATGGTTACAGAGGTGCTTGTAGGTGGATTTTGTCAGCTGTGGTAGCTGTTTTCCCCTGTTTCCAGTGTTTATGCTAAGCTGAGCTGCCAGGCTGCTGTCTGTATAGCTTCATATTCAGCAGACAGACAACAAGTAAGCAAATAAGTGCACTGCCCAAAATGTCAAACTATTTCTTTCATTTTGAGATTTCAGTGTAAGGACAACGCAGAGCAAAAAAAAAGGACATTTGGCAGATCCTGCTGATGTCTAGACTACTTTGTGTTGAAGCAAACAGGATTTCACAGCCGATCTGCTTTAAAAGCACCAAAAAAAAAAAAAAAGCTACTAGTCTGTCAGCACAGATGAGGTGAAAACTTTGAGAGTTTTTCTTGCAGTGGCAGATTGTGGAAAGAGTGAAACGCAAGTGGAAAAATGGGAAACCCCAACCCCACTAACATGTGAAAGAGTTCTAAGAAACATAACCACCACCAATACCACTGGCATGTGACAGGGGCTGCATCTCCATCACGGCCTCTGGCTCTCTCTTTTTTACAATGATTATTCAAAGGTGTCACTTTAGTCTGTTGTTATACAGTTTTGATGTGCATGATGTCGTATTCATCTGTTCTATTAATGGTTTTCCTGTAACTAGCTTGTGTGTACTGTATGTTTTAATGTGTAACATCAACCTGTGCAGGGGCTGAAGATGAAAATAAGCCTCGTGGCTAAATCTGCCACATTTGGATCATATTGTTGTTAATCAATGCATTTTGTGTTGACTAAATAAGTAAAGGTAGAGGACATGTTGATATTTGTCTGAAATCCAAAGTTGAATGTGTTGTAGGTGAAAAGTTATGATCCAATTTTGACTCCTATTTGTAGGCTGCAACACCAAGTAATAGTTACGAGTTAGATTAAGCCTGAAATAGGATTTTAAATTGAAAAAAAATATGCTTATTTGCTTCCTTTTCAAGATTTAGATGAGGAGATTGATACCACTCTCAGGCCTGTTTGCGAGGAGCAAGAGCCAGTAGCTGATTAGCTTATCTTCGTATACAGACTGGAAACATAGAAATAGCTGGCCCGACTGTCCAGGGGTAACAAAATCCACCAACCAGCAACTTTAAAGCTCACGATTAACATGTTATTTCGCATTTGTTTAATCAAAAGTGTGAAAGCGACAAGTTGTGGTATGAGGTTTTGTGTGCTGGACTGCTCATTGACTGGGAGCAGTGGCTTCTCTGTTTGCTGTTTCCCCCTGTTTCCAGTCGTTGGGCTAAGCTAACTGGCTGCTGGCTGCAGTTACAGCTTCATGAGAGTGGTATCAACCCTCTCATCTAACTCTCTACAAGAAAGCCAATAATTCCCCCAAATGCCAAACCACTCTCGTGTCTGTAGGATGGAGACTGGCATTGAAAGTAAAAGTAAAACTGAGTTGTAATGTTGGAAAAACACAGGTGGTCCGAGCAGGACTCCGTGTAATAACTGTGACTTTTGCATTACACAGAACAGCAGGAGGAAAGAACAGGGAACGCACATGCAGAGTGTAAGACTATACACACTCACCAGCACCGCGAATGTTATTTTCCACTTAGAAGTGAAAATATGCTGTGATGATCATGCAAAGCTTCGGAGAATGTGTTCTTGTGTGTGTGTGTGTGTGTGTGTGCGTGTGTGTGTGTGTGTGTGTGTGTGTGTGTGTGTGTGTGATCTGGCTCTCATCCTACTGTGTGGTAAATATTTCTTCAGGAGGATCATACCAGTCTGTTCTCAGAACAGCCACCCTGCCTTCGGCCAGAGCTATTTGTTATTAATTCAACTATTATGATCTTCTCATCTTCGTCCATTTGCCTCCCTGCTTACAGTCAGCAGCTGAAACCCCAGGGTGTGTGTGTGTGTGTGTGTGTGTGTGTGTGTGTGTGTGTGTGTGTGTGTGTGTGTGTGTGTGTGTGTGAGAGAGAGAGAGAGAGAGAGGAGACAGAGTGTGTACATATGCTGAGCAGCATGTGACAGAATCTCCATTCAAACACGAGAAGAATCAGGTGACACCAAGGTCAGATCAAAACAATAACATGACATGCACGCACGTGCGCACACTCGCACACGGACAAACACGCCACCTTGCCGCTCTTTTCTCAAAAACACACTCCTTCACACGCAGCTGTCAAAAGTCGGCCTCTTGCAGGGTTCGCTGCCTTTTGTTTTCCCAGAGAACAACCTCTCTCACCCTCGCCATGTGCCAAAACATTATAAAGCCTCTTTCCAGAAATTATTCGTCGACATAAATTTTGACAATATCCGCAATTATTTGGGAACGCTCTGTTGGCTTTTGTAACCCATTATTAGTTTAAAAAAAAGTTTGTTTTACTTAAGTGTTTGCAGATTCCAAGTATTAGCAGGCCCATCACTAATAGGAAAAACCTTCGTCTTAATGGAAACCTGTTAGAGAGGAGAGATCCCAAACATACTGTATCTTGAGTGTTATGGTGAAGGTAATATAGATCATCCATACTGTGTAATGCAGACAGACTATTTCCAAACATATGGTTTGAAGTGTTTCAAATGGGACTTATGAAGATTAACCCGTCAGTCCTGTTTTAAGATGTACATATATGTTCATATAGACTTTCTCAGGTGTTTCAGATATTGGGGACTCACATGTAGACATAAAAGTCCTCAGAAATCTCCAAGGCACTCCCTTTTTAAAGCTTTTCATGTCATGGCATGATCATGTCAGACCTTAAAACAACCTCTGAACAGACCACATGGAACAAAAGGCCCTTTTATAGTAGCATCCCCATAGTTGTATCTGACCAGTCACAGGGAAAGCAGACAGAAACAGCAAAGTTGTGGGCCATTAAAAACAAAACAATGAGCTGAAAGACCGGAAATATAGGGTCCCATGTGATTTCGTCACAACTGACCCCTTTACCATGACACATAGTCATATGACACTCATTTTGATTAGTGCAGCTTTAAAATAAGATATTTTAGCCAAACCCCATATTTGAAAAATCTTATCACTCAGCTAAAATCAGTCACCTTCAGCGGTGAGTTCCTGCTTTCTTGCCTCATCTGTCATGTTCTCACAAAAAGCTGGATAGCTTCTAATAAAGTGAAACTCTCATGTGGCTCCTCCAAAAGCTTCAGTTTATCTGCCGTCCATACCCCTGGTTGGATCTGAAGAAATCACCCACTTCTAATAGGATTATGAGGACACAGGCCCAACCGCAGATCAGTCCTGAGAGGACTGGATTGGCTTCGGCTTATCCCCCAACTAAGACAAGGGCTACAGATGGCTCCTTTTGTTGCACCAGAGAAAGGTAGAGAGAAAACCAAACCTATGTACACTCAGACTGTGCTCATCTCCTTGTTCTTGAGAGCTTGTGCGCGTGGGCGGATTTGGCCATTCATGAATACAAACACAATGACGAGCTGATGCCAAATGAAGCAGCGACTTAATCTTCATCACTTTTGCGGATTTGTGGTGCCAAATGGTTAGGAGATATAATATGCAAATGTTAAAATGTGCAATGTTTAGTGGGTACAAGTTTAGCTGAAGTGCAAACACGGTGAACATATAGTTTGAACTGTTTTACAACGAGAGTAATTATGAAGAAGAAGAAGAACGTACTTTTTATTATCACATTACATTACATATACATCACCACCACACACATTACATGCACACGCCATGCTTTTTGTGAAATTAATTCTCTGCGTTTGACCCATCCTCGGTCTGTCGATCCTCCGCGGCAGACCAGGAGCGGTGGGCTGCCAGCCGACAGCGGCGTTCGGGGACCCGGGGGCCCGGGGACGGGAGCATATGTCAGGTGACATCATAGAGAGATTGGTTAAGGTTAGAAAGAGATGGTGGACAAAAAGTCAGAATTCCTATTGCTGAAAGGACTCGTGGTAATATTTCTTTTATTGCTGAAGCTTTTTGCCCTTTCAGTCACAATATGATTGCAGTCTTCATCACACTGGATTATCAGCTTCTCTGAGGCTGTGAAGGAGACAGTGTTCTCCTTTGTTATTCCCTCCTCTTGATGATTTGAATGAAGTTTTCCTCCACGAAGGCTGCTTTTAATTCACTGGATGTCTGGATGTCATCTGACCGCAGAAGCTTGACTTCATTAGAAGCTATCATGAGAAATTCTAAGTTAATGACGAAGACTTGCATCAATAGCAATTCTTTTCATAGCTTCCATTGTGCGATGTATCCAAATGACCTCTCCGTCTTCCTCTGCGAAGCCTCAGAGTAAACCTCTGCAGTTTAACTCTCGTTTTACACATGCTGACCTCCTATCTGAGGACAGCTTCCCTGCAGCTGATTTCCATACAAATCCAGACTTCCTTCAGCCTCACAGGAGGGAGGAGGGAGGGGGGGTAGTTTAATTTCACCCTTCTTAGTAAAACATCACCATCCATATTCCTCTTATCTCACCCCCTGGCCACTGCAGAGAACATACTCACATTTGTGCGCGCGCACACACACACACACACACGCACACACACACACACACCCTCTGGATCCAAGCTCCACAAATCCAGTTGACGTGATGCAAGGTGAGCTGGAAAACAGATGTAGCTGAGGTGACCTACAGAAACCTTTTAATAGCTTTTCATTGCTTGACTTTCCCTTTTATCCATTCAAATCCACTTAGAATGGAACTCATGGCCGTTTTAAATGACTGGGTCTCTCCACATGAGCTAGAAGGGAGCAGCTTTTGGAACCGGAGGAGCGTGATTGGGGTCGTCGGGGAGGTTGGCAGAGTGGAGGAAGGAATCATTTGCATTTCTCCTCAAGTGACCCCATCGGTAACAAGTCCATGAACATAGCAAAAATAGGATGAAGGGATGAGACATGAAGTAAAATAGGCGTGTATTCGCTACACTAGAGAGATTTAGAAATATTTAGTGTGACATTTTTTAGACGTGCAAACTGCACTGGTCAAATGGAAAAAATTATCTTCTCAAATATTTGCATACCTGTTGAAATGCATACTGTAAAGAAAGAAAAGAAAAGTCTGCATTGTGCAGAAAAGAACAGAGAAGGAGCGGAGAACAATCTGTTCTGCTCAGTTAAAAATAACTGCACAGTACCTGGTCACTGCCACGTTTCCTCTGTGTGTGAAGTGGACTGTTATGCGTCTCAGAAAGAAAGACCATTTCAAATGCCGTAGGATAAGGCGATCTTTTTCTAATTGAACATCAATTTGGTTCATTTCATTTTCTTTTCAATTAAATCCCACTGCTAATCTGCTGGCTTTGTTCTAATTATCTTCACTGCATTTATTTTGCCTGGTGTGAGCGCTGACACTGCACCGCTCCCCCAACAACAGCAGCATCAGTGAGACACATCTCAGGCTGAAACACAGACAAACAAATCGCAAAGCATATCAAAAGTAAATACAATTCATGATGTGTATCTTCGTACTGAAACCTTTAAACGTATTGCAGTATTGTGGATTTCTTGTTTCCACGTAGCTGTATTGTCAGAAACAAACGCTGATATTGGACGATTTTGAAAACATCTGCGATACAGTTCGGCTAAGAGAAACATCCTGGTTACGTCTAATAAAAATGGACATATTGCATGGTCAGCAAACTCTTACACGAAAGTTGGACGACCCATCCACCAGCCTCACCCCCAATGTTGGCACTGGACGGGTGCAGAAGGGTTACTACGCTGTGCCATCATCACAAATCATCTTTGATTGCAGAGAGGCACTCAGCTGGATATCTTTAACAATTTAAGCAACTCAAGCAATGGCAGTACATACCAATGAGCAGATGTCACAACCCCGACTCAGTTCTGACTCATAATAATTCATAATTTGGAGTGTGGATTCCAGTGGCAAAACATTTTCACGGCAGAAAAGGAGGTACAGTATCGCCTTTGGCGTTATGTACTTCTCTGCTGCTGTCTATATGCTTGGTATTTTCCAAACAATCCTGATTTGGCGACATCATTGCCTTTCTTGGTGCTCCGAAGCTCCACTTGAAGAGGTATATTTGGTCATGTTTGAGAGCAGTTTGGAAAAACTATGAGAAAATCCAACATGTTCTCACTCCCAACTCATTGATATTAGCATTGAGGAAAAAAGGTAATACCCGAGTGTTTTAATTTGTTTAAAATTTACAGTTTCATTCATGCTGCCATGACGTTGGAGTTTAGATTCACTGGTCATTATTTCCTTTGTCCAGAATTCTTGCATTTTTTTCAAAGAAAAAAGTTCCAAATTCCCCATAAAGACGACTCTGTTTCTGTAGGATATTCACAGATGATCATACATGTATATATTCATGATATATTTTTCCCCAAAGTTATGTAACGTTTTCTAAGCCTCAGCCAAATATATACAGTAGGCTTCACAACTCTAAGCCTGTTACATATACAGCAATGGGAATAACCGAGCCAGTACACAAATGTTTACTCGCTAGGAAAAAATCCATAATACATCTTAAGTTTCTGGCCATGTATAGAATAGCATCTTGAATTTGTACCTGTGTGTGTGTGTGTGCGTGTGTGTGTGTGTGTATGAGACAGAGAGTGTGTGTGTGTACCACAGAGTGCAATATACCCCAAATAACTTGGCTGAGAATGTGAGGGGCAGCGCCACTTGGATTTGTATGGTAATGCTTTTGGCTCCAGGCCAAAGTGGACCCCGCAGTTGAGTTATTCCACAAGAGCACACACACACACACACACAAACACACACACAGAGACACACACCACGCCTTCACACTGGGAAAATAGGGATGCCCTTTACACTTTTGGATGGAAAAAGAAATATGTTTCAATTAGCAGCTCAGTCCAAATACACCACTGTAAACACGGTGTGTATGTGTGTGTGTGTGTGTGTGCGTGCATGGTGTCTGTGTGTGTGTAGAAGGGGGTGGGGGGCTTGTGAATAGGCCCATAGAGTCACAAACCACAGGCTGGCCATTACACCTAGTTACAGTCACCGCTGGATCGACAAGGAGACAGACAGTCTGCAACACTGACAGAACTCCACTGTGTGTGCGTGTGTGCATGTGTGTGTGTGTCTTATATCAGGTAGGGGATCCCCTGAGTTGCCCCCGTCGTACCACACACTTAATAGAAAACGTAAACTCTCCCGAACAGGGAACAAGGCGCAGAAAGAGGGAAAGGCGAGCTTTTCTCTTTCAAGAGAAAGAGTCCTCTGTAACCTGGAGCCCAGGACTTTGAGCCCGTCCCCCCGTCTGTCTCTCTGTCTGAGCCGCTGTCAATGATGAAAGACGTATTCACATGATTTACTGAAGAAAAAGTAGCAGAACAACAAAGTAAAAAATCCTCCTGTCACTTAAATTAAAGTATATTAGTAATATTTACATAATGCAAAGTATTAAAAGTGCTCACTGTGCAGACAGAACGGCCTCTGTCGTTATATTGCAACTGATGCTAGCATGTTAGCAGCATTTCGCTAATGTTGCAGCTGATTGTTGCATAGCTGTAACGATGCATCATATTTTATAAGCTGATCACCTGTTTTTTTCTGAAAAAATACACAGTTTAATATAGAATCACTGCATTTCAAATGAATCCAGGCATTGGATGACTGGAGTTAATCCACCGTGAGGCGTTGTATTGAATTCAATCTTGGTGAACCTTGACATGCACATCGAACGATTTCAAACCACCTTGACAGCCTCGGAGTGAACGGACAGAGCCAAAGAAATGGGATGAACCTGTCATAGTAGCTGAGTTTCAGCATTCAATTTTATGTAACCTTCTGCTGCAGTCCACAAAAGGAAATGTGACATAGTTTGCAGTCAGGAATGAATGATGTAAATACGCCGACTTGAATTAACTGCATTAACTCTCTCGCTTTGTCACTGAGCCTCCAGAATCAGCTACTGGATTTCGCAAGACGCAGAAGTATGCTTGACATGAATCACATCTAAAGGCAAGAGCATACACACAGAAAGCCTGCTGTTGTAGCCTCCTCCTGTTGTTGACTCCATGCAACAAATTGTTCAAAATGGGGATGAGAGCACATCAGAGTTTAGTTTTCTCCTCAAAGACATTCAAACATGAAACACAGACACCACCAGAAAGGCGTCGGGGGGATCGTTTCAGCTGTGCTGATGGCCTTGTTGTGCAAAATAACACTCAATGAATATATTCATATGCACCTTGAACTGTATGCTTAAGTACAGTACATAAACATACATAGCTACTTTCCACCTCAGGTCCCTGTCTGTCTCTCTCTTGTTTGTATGTCTCCTTTCTTATGTTTATACACTGCGCTATTATTCCGACTCAGACTGTCTCACGTTCTGTCTCCGTCTCAGTTCATACACAATATTACTATTCTCTCTCCTGGTTTTTACAGCCCTCTCTGTCTCTCTCTATTTATACACAGTGTTACTGTTCCCTCTCTTGGCTCTTTTAAGAGTCTCCTGCTCTTGGACGCAGCCTTAAATGGAAAGTCTATACATGCTGCCTGTCTGTGAAGGCCAAAGACCTCCGTTCAACAGCTGAGCATTTATAATGGTTTGTTTATGTTTGAAAAGGGCTTTCCACAGTAACCCACTGTCATGTGTGGAGCCTGGTTCAAATGGTAGGCAACAGTAGCAGGAGTGGGCACACACACACACACACACACACACACACACACACACACTGCTGTGCTTGAGAGCCTCAGCGATATGGATTTAATTAGTCTTATTATTCTAATCATAGGCTGTACATGACAGGCCGTGCCACTAGGAGGGGAGGAGGCAGGAGAGGGGGGAGGAAAGAGGAGGGAGAGAAGCAAACAGGGGAAGAGATGGAGAGGAAAAAGGGAGGGAGAGAAGGCAAGGTGGAAAAGACTGCTTTTGCAACTGATTACTAGGGTTATTATTGGTCATTTTGAGGCCTGGAAATTCTTCGCTCATGTTATCGTTCCAGGAAAAAGTTCAGATTTAATAAACTGATCGCTCGCTGGTTGAAGCTCTCCTCCTGTTTGATCGCTGGTAGAGAGTCACTGGTTTGAGTGGTGCCTGACTGCAAGTGTGTGTGTCTCTGTTCGCATGCACATGTGCTTGAGGGTGCACCAGTTCATTTGTTGCATGCTCACAGATCCGTGTGTGTGTGTGTGTGTGTGTGTGTGTGTATCTGTATTTAAAAATTGGGATTTTTGATTGACACATGTCGAGCCCCTCCGCACCTGTCTCTGGCATCACTAATGGAGCTGTGAACACATGAGGTGGAGTAAGTGTGTGTGTGTATGTGTGCACTTTAGCCCCCCTGGGGGCAGCTTGATGGAGTGGTCCTCTGTGACACACACACACACACACACTTGGGTGGGTGGGGGCCTCCTCCCTGCTTGTTAATTGCCCCTACTCCATAACCCATTGAGCCGCCATGGGGGAGGAGAAGGAGGAGGGAGGAGGGGAAGGAGAGAAAAAGTAGAGGGGGGGAAGGGCGGCAGCAATGTCTGCCATCTGCTCTGACTCCTGACCCCATCCCCCCACCCCCAACCCTCAACCACACGCACAGTCGCCACCCTCCTCTTGTCGCCGCTCATCCACCTCTCCCGCCTTTTTCAGGGTCCTCAGAGGATTGTTCCTTTTATTCCACCGTGAAAAGAAATCCCTGTGTGTGCATGTGTTGCTGAATGTGTATGTACATGCGTGCACAGCTGCCACCTTCAATGAACAAGTGACCCACCCCCTAATTACATTCACACCCTTTGCAACCACAAATGATGCCCACGTGCCTCTGTGTGGTTATTAGAAAAACGCACACGCACACAATGCACAATGTACACTCACAACAATAAAGACAGTCCCTCATACAATACTAAAACCACTCACATGCTCCTTACACATGTGTCTGTGCAGCTGTGTGTGTGTGTGTGTATACAGCGGCGGTGGTGACTCATGTGCACAACGGCACGCGTGCAAACACACACACTCGCAGTTTGAATCAGGGCATTCATTGAATTAAAGGATGGAAAAAGCACCGCCGCCACAAAATACACAGCGGGAAGAGGGAGAGGTAGGTAGAAAGAAAGGAAGAGGAAAAAAGTGGGGGTGAGGGAGGGTGAGGCAGAGAGACAGGATCCTCAGTGAGAGTGGTAACAAGTGTCTGGCTCTTTGTGTCTTGATGTATTGTTCCAGTAGCAGAAAGAGACAGCCTGTCGTGGCTTGTGATTGACAACTAGATGAATTGTGGATCAGCCTTAAAATAGGTTGGCCGGCTGCGTGAGTGTGTGTGCGCACATGTATGTTCCATTACAGAAGAGCTCCTCATCCATTATTGACAGTGGTGCAGTGCCCATTCAAAACGTGCCTGTTTGGAGCAGTCTGAGCGCCTGGCCTGCAGATTTCTCAATATCTTCGACCTGCAGAGCCGGGGAGCCGCTGCAGCTCCAGACCCACAGCTTCCTTTTTGAAACTTTATTAATGTCACAGTGATATTGCAACACACCACCAGTTTTAGACAATTGTTGAAGTGTTCCCAAAACATGAGCCACACCTAAATCATTAAATCAAATAATGATCGTTATTGTTATTTCTGCTTCTTTCTTGAGTGGCATTTAATTGACTGAATGTAGGCCAAGGGTTAACCCTAACCCTGTCTCTGCATGGCTCAACATGATACAACGTAATTGCTGACTGGCGCATGCAAAACCATGTTTTTCTTTTTGTGTTTGTTAAGAACTGCTCAGTCAAACCACTTCACACTCAACACTGCACTTCCTTCAGGCCTCAGCAGTACACCAGCCAAGTATCATGGCAATGAAAGACAAAGATTCCTTCCATTGCAGATGTAGTTGTCACTGTATATACTACATATAAAATAGAACAGATTAGGAATAGTAAACCATAGATATTGAAGGGTGAGTATGAGACAGGATAATCCTGAAGGAATTCAATTAATTTGATGGTGAAATCACTTCACACTTCGCTGTCACTGTTGTGTGTTTGCGTATGATGCCCCTGAGGGGGATGCCTTGGCATTGCTTCACTATATTGTAACAGAAATTAATGAATGTAATCAAGGTCGGGTTTTTTAGCCACACTGGCAGCGCGACTCTGTGGATGGCAGTCGACTGAAATATCTGAACGACTGTTGGATGGATTGCCATGAATGTTGCTAAAGACGTTCATGCTCCCCATAGGATGAAATGTAGTGTTTCCTCTAACGGCGTCAAAATTTCTATTTGTCAAATACATCGATTTATGACTGAAGACATGCAGAAATAATGATGCATCAGCCTAAGCTCTAGTTTGTGTTTAGTGCAAATTAGCAAATGTTTGCATGCTAAAATGCTAAGATGGTGAACATATATTAAAGCTCTAAGTACTGTACTAACATCAGCAGGTTAGCATTATCATTGTGAGCATGCTGCCATGCTAGTATTAACATTTAGATAAAAGCATTGTTGTGCCTAAGCGCAGTCTTACAGAGCTGCTTGCTGATGGAAAATGGAAAATTTTTTATTTCCTCAGCTGTTATTGCCTCAGATAGGACGCTCCACATGTACACTATGACAGCTCAGCATACATACATTGTTGGGGGAGGGAAAGAGTGGATATCTTATTCCACTGGAAAAATGGAAAAAACTGGAGAGAGAAGAAAAATGTGAGGCACAGCTGATGTATACTACATTCAGCTTTCCTGAAAATGCCACCTCAGCATCTCTGAAGGTGCTGGTGTGTGACCTCAGCTACCCCTCCTCCCAAACGTCCACCTCTCCAAAATGGCAATTACGAACAGTCCATCAGTGCTTTGGCATTAATGGGCTAACCCCATGCCCCCATGGGTATTGTAGTATAATTACAGGGCATTCACCCTCAGGGCCACTCTGATGTCCACGCCGGCAGCTTCTCCCAAGAGGGACATCACAAAATGTGCTGATAGGACTTCCACCGTTTGAAATCAGGTTTGTTTAAGCTGAACATGGCTGTCAGCTGCCTCACACATGCAGGCCAGTGGGCTAGACAGTCACAGAGCATGACTAAAAAGCATGCAGAAATATCACAGTATCCATACATGCATACATCACAGCAAAACGTACGAGTTGTAGCTGTGTGCTCCCTGAGGGCATACGCCTCGGAAAGGTCTGAGGGCCAGCGGGGCCGAATCTGGCCCCTAAGGTGACAATAATAATAACGGCTCAGCGGCGGCAGTGCGGCTTGTGAGGTGGGGGGATCCAACCATCATGATTACAGCAGAATTGAATTCCCACAGGGGCCCTATATGTGAGAGGACACAGGCCGGAATATAGGCCAACCATATGGATATGCTGTGATGATGAAAGACATTGCTGTGGACGTATACAGTGCTCATCCCTCAAGCTAAACAATGCGGTGGTCCTCCTTTGTTTTCCACCATTTACTACATAAAGGCCATTGAGTTCATCTGCCATTCTACCAGTGCTGCAGTGTAACTGTAGTGTGTGGTGGCTGCCAGGGCACTCTGCCAGTACTGTATTGCATTGCATATACTGTAAGGACTGGAATGTTGGACGAGATCCAAGCTGAGTCACAGGCTTGATTTTCCTACAGGAGATTATCTGCAGGAGAATAAACGTTTAGTGAACCTTAAAGGACAGACTCACATTTTATTAAGTCAGTCTTAAAACAATACTCACATGCTGATAAGTGCATTGAAACAAAGGCTGGAGACTCGCTATGAAGAGACTTCTCCCTGAAGCTATTTCAAAGAGGGAATTTTATACTAAAATGCAGTAACTTTGGAAGATACCCTCTTTATTTGTCTAATTCAGACTGTTGAAGCCTCAGATCAGCGAACTTCTGAATGCATTTTTGTGCAGAACTGTGCATTTAGTCCCCTATCACTTACAAATCTGTGAGAGAAAAAAGGGATGTTGATGCTTTTTGAGAATATGTCAATATTGATCTTTAAGCATCTAAAAGTATCAGATAACATATCAACCAATATATGTTTTTAGCATTATACACATATTGTAAGCAAACATGTGTTTAAATGATTAAAAATAAAACACAAACCATCACTACTAATTTATGATGTATGAGCTGAATGGGATTTGTTTTTTACTGTTGAAGAATAAACTTCTCAGTGCTCTTTCCTGCACGAATTATGTAATGAGACACTGTATCTTGTTGGTATTCAGCCAACTTACACACTGATACTGAACGATCTGTGAAGAGCTAAAATCAGCCAATAATTGCAACAAGGTCGATGTATCATTTGGGCTCTGCTGGAAATTTGAAGCAAAGAAAAACTGTTGGAAATGCTTCTCTTCAGAAAAAAAAAACCTGCACCAAATGCCTATATTATGTGATATACATAAAAAAAATCCCATATGGAGGTTTCAGTGCATCTTTGGCATTGCCTTGGAATTAAAGACTAGCAGTATATCACATAAACCATATGTGAATACCAGCAGTGAATTCCTCCATGTGTTATAAAAGGTGATGGATGACATGACGTGTGTGTGTGTGTGTGTGTGTGTGTGTGTGTGTGTGTGTGTGTGTGTGTGTGTGTGTGTGTGTGTGTGCGTGTCTCCCAAACTTCTTCCAGTTGGTTTCCCTTTCACAGTAACCTCTTTTATCCCAGTCTGATTTGTCTTTTCCAGCTTTAACTTTTTTCTTTCCCTATCCTTGTCTCTCTTTCCTCCCCTCTGTAATTAACCGGTTTCTCTTCCTCTCCTTTTCTTGTACCGTTCTCTCTCAATTACTCAGTATTAGCGCACACACTCTCATCTTTCTTTGATGGATCATGGCATCTTGCATAGAATATGACTGAGGTCTGGTGCAGTGGGCCTGTACCGACAAAAGCCATTGTGCATGGGGGGTTGGCAGATCCCTCTGAAGCCATGCCAGTTCCTGTGCCAAGCACACACACATGCAAACACACACACACACACACAC
>JBBMOE010000028.1:149309-214739 GCA_037975065.1 Chaetodon trifasciatus | reverse complement strand
GCACACACACACACACACACACACACACACACACACACACACAGACACATCAGTGATTATCAAGCAAAGCCCGACAAGTGGGGAGGTTATAGAACAGCAGGAAAGGCCTGGCACTCATCCACCCACGGGCCTCTTACCCCCACCCCCACCCTCTCTGCTTAGCACACAGTGGGGGGTCAGCACACACACACACACACACACACACACACACACACACACGCATACATTCTGTCCACCCCCCGCAGAAAAAAACTGCTTCTGTATTGTGTTTCCGTGTTATTCTTCTTTTTCAGCCAATCCCAGCTCTCGCAGCGAAGACCGGAGTGATGTGCGCCGGCTGAGCTTTCATTCTGACAAAGATGTCTTGACCGGATCAAAGTGTTTGAGGGTCCACACACACACAACAACAACAACAACAACAACGTGCAACATACTTTAATCATGTTGAATCACATCAAAACATAATCAGAACACAATGATATATCTTAATATGAAGCCATGAGGGATGGAGATGAAAGGGTCACATAAAGTACAAAAATGTCAGATTTCCTTCCACTTGCCTTGAACTGGTATCTAGTAACATAAGTAATTTAATGTTATTTGTTGAGGTTTCGGAATACACTATCTGTCTCTCAAGTTTCTCTTGTCATCCCAGTACAACAAAGGTGAAATGAAGTTAATTTAGGGTGCTCAAAGTGTTCAAAATTACATTCAGGAGAGTGAAATCACAACATAATAATCCACCTACCAGCACAGATAAACGCTCAAGTATGAGAATGCTTGTTGCCTGGCAGATTCACACAGGCTAGCTGCCTCCAGTCTTTGTGCTAAGCTGAACTGATCAACTGCTCGCTGTAGCTTCATATTCAACAGACACATATGAGAGTGATATTGATCTTCTCATCTAACTCTCGGTAAGAAAGTGTATTTCCCAAATTATTAATTTACGATGTTTGTCCTGACATCATTGGAAAGGAAACTTTTGAGTCCATATTTGCAGTTTGCCCTCTCTTTATGTGCTGAGTGAGCTCATTGTGTTGCACTGCTGTCTTTACCATTCTTTTGTTTTCTTTATAGTACTGTACTGGTACCCCTGTCCACCTGCTCATGTCTCACACCCACACACACACACAGAGGAGTGTGGAACCTCCACAGCTGGCCAGTCGGCACGTGGCCTGACCTCAACTATTGAAATGTCAAGGGTCACAGGTTGCCTTCCAGCAGATGGACTCTCTCAGTGTGTGTGCGTCAGGACTGATTGTTGGTGTGTACTCACTTGGATTCAACGTGGCAGCAAACACAACCTACGGGAGGGGCGGGAGTGGAGAGCAGGCCTGGCGTGTGCCGGGGTCACGACAGGTCAGAGGTCAGTGAAGCTGACAAAGGCCAGTGACTCCACTGAGGTCACTAGCCAAGGGCTTCATTTGGCTTTTCACAGCCTTTTATTGCTGTGCGACCAGTGACCTGGCATTTGTGGTGTGTTGCCTGATGATTTGACCCAAGTCCTGTCAAAGATGAGTGAGGTGAGTGCTAATTAAAAGGCAGGAGGTAAATCTAAAGGTTAGGTTCCATCACGTGTGTGGTGTGTATGTGCGTATCAGGGGAAGCGATACATATTCACTGGCTTTGATTTGCATTTACTGAGTCAAGGGATGGAAAGAACCGCCACTACGGCCACAAAATATTCCCCCCCAGTATAAACACTGAGCAGAGAGAAAAAGAAAGAGCGGGAGAGCGAGGATGAGAGGGAGTTGCCGGTGTGAGAAAGGGAGGGATTTGGAGAGACGGCAGAGGGGTGACAGAGAGATAGGAGCCCATGGAAAAGGCCTTGTTTGCCAGCTGGGAGAGGCATGAGATCATTGCCCCGTGCTACTCTGCACCATTATCCCCCTAAACCCTGCACTCCTCCTCTCTCTGCCTCCTATTATCCCCCCCTCCTCAACACACACACACACACTTACACACTCATCTGACTGTTCTGTTTATTGATGACTCAAGCTTGCCGTTTCTTTCCGGATACACAGTCAACACTGGAGCTCTGGCACCTCGGGGCCTAATGGACTGATCTCGACTGTTTACAGCTGTGCCCTTTCTAGAATGACTCACAAAGGAACAAAGAGGCCTCTGTGTGCGAGAGAGCTTTTCCTATCCTCGTCAACAGGACCTACCGACGCGCACTGTACTTTTCTTCGAAGGCCCTCCTGTCTCCCCTCATTTGACAAGTTTGTCGTCTTCTCTCCGGGCAGCCTGTCTGCTCGTCCCCTCAGTCTGACAATCCCTGTCTTTCACTCCTTCATCCGCTGGAGGTTCTTTACCTTGTCATCTGTCACCACTTCGACCCACGGCACCTCTTGCCCACTTCCTCTTCCTTTTATCTATCTATCATCTGTTTATTACTCACATTTTTCCCCTGTGCATTTCACCTAATTGCCTATAAACACAGTAGCCCCAAATGTGCAGATCTGGACCCTGCAAGGCCTAAAAACTTATGTGTTGCTTCAAGTGATGAAACTGCAGATGTAAGACAAGTTTACAGATAGTATATTCATCGTGTCCCTTTAAGAAGTAATCATTCATGAATGTACATTATAATTTGGTTTTAAGGCACACTTTGCATCTATTTTAAATGTTAATCATCAGCATGGCCTCTCCTGCTAAAACCAGATTCCCTTCCTCCCATCCCCCCACCATTCTCTTTTTTTCCACCCTTGAACCTTTCACCTTTGTCCCAGTTCCCCAGCTCTCTTCTTACGCGCACCTATGTGTTTTACGGATATGTGTGTTTCCATGCATACTTGAGGGTGTGTGTGCTCTGTGTGTGAATACTTGCCTGTTTGACATCAGGTTTCCACTCTCTGAGGCTCTAAAGGCCCGTGTTTGTTTGTGCAGCGCAAAGCCCCGGCGCGAGCGCTGTGTCGGCGCTCACCGATTAGCCCGCCCGGGAACAACACCCCATCGGAATGTCTGGAATTATACACAACAAGGATTAGCTCATCCCTGTCTGTTGTCTCTGGCTCTCCCTGTTTGTCATTCTTTCACTGCATGGGCTTAGAGACAGAGATGGACTGACAGATAGACAGAGATAGAGTCCAACAAAGAAGCATGGTTGTTTTTGAGCCAAAGGCCTTAAGCATCATCTTATGTGCCACAGCTGAGCTGAAAAATGCTTCCATTTTTTTGGTTTGTGCTTTATTTTCTAATCATTTTGAAGGAAAAGTCCGACAAAGACAGCTGTTGGCACTGCACCTGGCATTTTTATCCCCGTGGATAACTGGCCATGCTTAGACAGCATGACATCACGTTCAAATCATTCCAGCAGAGCTACAATAGAGCTTCGTTTTAGGAAATGTTTCAACAATCTAAAAAGATCAAAGGTGAGCACTCAGACTGTGTTCTTTGGTAGATTTTTGCTCTGAGAAATGCACATACAGACACGAATGTAATTCAGTTTCAAGACAGAATGTATCTGGAATATGAGGTCCAGTTCTCACTTTTTCTAAAGAGATTTTCACTTTCCTCTGGAATCAGTATTCCTAATTTTCTATCCATCTATATGCAAAACCTGCACCATGAATGTATTCAACTGTGTAGACATTATGCAAAAGCATTCTGGGAAATATAGGAAACCCCTAATTGAGGTTAAAAAGACGCCAAGAAGGATAAAGAAAATTTAAATTCATCACAAAAAGGTTCCATTAAAAAACACAGACTGATGATATGTCGACTGGATTTTTATCTCCAGCATCGCTGTCTGGCTGCTTTCAAGGCGTTTCATTGTTCAGAGGTTTCCTTTAAGGTGTAATGCCTTGCTCAGGGGCACTTTCAGCATAAATATTCAGCAGTAGCTCTACCTCAGACAACACCTTACAGTGGTTGTTCAGTTGGTTCCTCTTGTTCAGCTGTCCTAGTTTTCTCATTAGTCATCAGTGTGACAGGAACCATCCACGTCTGGTGTGTTGCCTTCGCGCTCAAATCAAGACTTGGTGAACATCGCCATCTTGTGGCCATTATGGAACAACATGTAAGGACTGATGACCTGCTGGACAGTGAAAATGTGGTTGATGGTGAAAGTAAATAAAAATAAATAATTTATTAGTCACACACAACTCAGAGGCAGCACATGAGCATGGATTTATATCCACACCATATTATGTTTGTCTTTCCCAGTATAAAATGTCTTTAATACATATCAACTACTGTATATGAGACCTTTAACATATTATGCTGCAACAAATCAATTCAATCTTTTTGGTCTATTCTGCTTTCCAGCATACTGCATTATCATTTGCTTTGGGACTAATGGACAATGGGTCGGTCTGAGAAACACTGTCTCTGCTTAAAAGTCTTCTAAAATTAGAGAACATCAATGGGAGCCTGTTAATATTTATAGCAGTTTAAATGGCCAAAAACGCAATCAATGTTTTTTAAAGCCACCTAAGAGTAGTTCTGCAAAGAATAAAATGAAACAAGAAACGAGAATTTCTGTTAAGTAAAACCTGGCCTGAAGATGGCGCTGTTCACCGTGTAGTTAACAGACTGGTGCACATGCCTGCTGCTTTTTCACCATTTATCATTAGGATACCATTAATTTAGAAGTTAGAATCATGAAATAAGTTAAATTTTACATCCACATATAAAAAAAATAAAGTTTAGAATTTTGTGTAACCTGTCCTCATTTTGTGTTTTTGATACTGGTTCCCTGTTTCAAGGTACATCCTTATACATACAGCACTGTGCAAAAGTTTTAGGCAGGTGTGGAAAAAATGCTGTAAACCGAGAATGCTTTCAAAAAAGTTTATTTTCATCAATTAACAAAATGCAGTGAATGAACAGAAGAGAAATCTAAATCAAATTAATATTCCGTGTGACCACCCTTTGCCTTCAAACAGTATCTATTCTTTTAAGTACACTTGCACGCAGTTTTTGAAGAAACTCGGCTGGTAGGTTGTTCCAAACATGTTGGAGAACTAACCACAGATCTTCTGTGGATGTAGGCTTCCTCAAATCCTTCTGTCTCCTCATGTAATCCCAGACAGATTAGATGATGTTGAGAATATAGTTCTTAATGTCATTGACTTTTCCTGACAGTAGATGGGTGCACCTGGGTCCCACTGGTTTCTGAGTTGTGGCACTGCTGGATATCTTCTGATTTCAAAGGGAAAAAAGCTTGGTGTGTTTTTCATCTGCTGCACTAGGTTTCCTTGGCCGACCACTGTGTCTACGATCCTCAACGTTGCCTGTTTCTTTGTGCTTCTTCAAAAGAGCTTGAACAGCACATCTTGAAACCCTGCTTTGAAATCTTTGTCTGGGAGAGACCTTGCTGATGCAGTGTAGCTACCTTTTGTCTTGTTGCTGTCTATGGTGTATGACCTGTGACTGAAACTGTCTTCTACGGCCTCACCTTGGTAGCAGAATTTGTCTGTTCCTCACCCAGTTTAAAGCCTGCTACACAGCTGTTTCTGTTTCAGTTAATGACTGGACTTCAACCTACATGAGAAATTGATGATCATTAGCACCTGTTTGGTATAATTGGTTGATCACACTGAGGGAAGTAACACCAAATATTGATTTGATTTAGATTTCTCTTTTGTTCGCTCACTTTGCATTTTGAAAATTGATAAAAATAAAAGAAAATATTATTTATATTTTTGAAAGCATTCTCAGTTTACTGCATTTTTTCATGCCTGCCTAAAACTTTTGCACAGTCCTTTAAATACAGACATTATGTTGTACACAAAGCATGCCAGCTGTAAGAGCACGATTTTGACCCCTTTTTGTGCATTACTTTACAGTGTGATAAGGCAGGTTTGCACCAGCAGGTAAAGACCTGCACCTTTCCTTTGACTGAGTGAGACAAGCGTTGGATCATCCAGTAAAGTGATGCTGTGTTTACGATACAGTACATGATGATTGTTCTGCTTTTATCAGTCCAAGCTTTCATCTCAAATCTCACACAGGTGGGGTACCAACCGAGCAGAACGATGCTCTTCTCCCTCTGCCTGACTTCCCAGAACTGCAAATGATTTCATTCCCTCGAACAATGCAGCTGGAATGTGTTTTTCTCAAAATGTTTCTTTTATCCACTGAGTCTTCGCAACAATTTCCTCTTTGTTGACATTTGTTGGTTGGTGTTTTGTTCAGGTTTAGTTGCATCTTTCTTTATTGCACTGATTTCTATCTTTCTGTCCTGGTGATTCTCTGCCAGGTGTAGAACATTTAAACAAAACTGGAAGTCCACTGGCATGCTATGGACTCTGTGAAGCTGGGCACAAAGGTGCTCTGAGCTAAATGGCTAAACAGTTTAGTTAGTTTAGCGTGTTAGCATCCGACCATTTGTTAATTTGCACAGAACACGAAGTTCAGCTGAGTAATGTCATTAGTTTGGTTATAAACCAAAGTATTGGGTGAATCCAAATGTTGACCAGAAGATGTAGTCTAATTCAAGAAAAAAAAGTCATGAAATCAAAATTATTACAATTCATTCTGTAGGGGACACAAACATCTGTCACAAATTTTTTGCCAATCCGTCCAACAGGAGCTGAGATGTTTAAGTCTGGACTGACTGACTGACTGATCATCATTAAACAGACATCTTCTTTTTTATCTGTTTTTATGTCCATGCTGTTTTTCTATTCCCTTGGTGCACGTGATTTCTGTCTTGTAAAGCAAGAGCTGTTAGTCCTGCATGAAAGGTGCCATACAAATAAAGTTTATTATCATTATTATTATATCATGAAGCCAAGTGGCTAGCATCGCTAAAAACAAGCAATATGCATCTCCAGAAAGAATGTTCTGGTATTTTCTAGATTTTTGTTGTTGTTTTGAGATCTGTGGAGTATCCTGAACAAACAGGACATTGATTCTGGAAAGACAGTTTCCTGTTGAGTTGATCAAATATTCACTAGTCAAGGCTTTCAGCGGCACAAGTTCACCTCTGATGCACTGGCTTGGTAGAAATCTCAGTGGCAGCTGTCCAAATAAACACTACATGCACATGATATCACATGTGGTCAGCCGGAAAACTTGGTGGACTCAGGCTTTAAGAAGGTGAGCAAACAAATATTGTATCTGGACCCTTTGCCAACATTTGTTTCAGGCCTGGGATCCTTCCAACACATGACACCTGCTGTGGATTTCTTGCTTTGTCATCATGAATGCTGATTACACTTTCAGTCAGGTGGGCGTCAAATTGAAGCATTTCCTCAATGTGACTCAGTTATGAATAATGATGACACACTGTTATAATGTGAGATAAAGGTCATTGCCTTTTTTTCCAAAACACATGTAGGCATGTTTTACAATCCGGCTCTTTTCTGCTATGAGGAAATGTTCCCTGGAAATGCAGGTTTTGGGAAAAGGCCACGTGAGCACACATGACATTATCATGCATGTGTGTGTGTGTGTGTGTGTGTGTGTGTGTGTGTGTGTGTGTGTGTGTGTGTGTGTGTGTGTGTGTTCTGTGAAGTGTAGAAATAGACACTACATTTTCACTCTCCTACTTCCTGTGAAGTGATAAGTTGTGTCAGTTCAACAACAACCTCATTTTCTTCTGGTGTTTCATATTTCTCTCACCATGTATTACTTGCATACTGCGCATTCAAACCAATCTAACAAGGAAATCTGTTGGAACACACCAAAGATCTGACCTATTTAGTGTTTACAGTAATCAGTTCCTCCTGCATAAAAGCCCAGGCACAGGGTGGATTCTGTGCTTGTGCATGCCTGCAGGCCTTCTGCGTAAGTATTTGCACACAGAGGGCTCTTTGCTCTCACTGGTATTGGTGTGTTGTTTATAGCATTTGCCTACGTAAACCAAGCAGAAATCATTTGGTTTGGTTGGGTAATACAGTAAAGTGGCAGGGGAAGAGATTATAGCAGGAAGGGAGAGATGTAAGCACCTTTCTTTGCAGACAGCTAAGATCTTTGGCTGTTTTCCAAAGTTCTGTGGCGCACCAGAAGTCAATCCTTACATCCAAACCATCAAAGCTAAAGCACTGGACTGGAATCAAGAGGAAAAAATGGACTTCACCAGGTCCGAAATTATGACTTTGAGGCTTGTAGCTTACTTTAAGTGGATGTAATGAGAGCTAAAGCAAAGCAAGACAAGTTAAAAACTGGGGGGAGGTGAATCATTCAAGTTCAAGAAACAGAGATAACTAAGTCACATAAACCCAAATCTATACCGTCTCCACCAACCTCAGATTGCCTAATATCTAGTAAACAATGTGTTTCAAAGCTTGATTTCATAGCTGTCATCGTAAAAATCTACATCTCCGTGAATCATTTGCACATCATGGGTATATATGTATCAGCTGTATTATTTAAACCTGCTTTTATAGATTTTTCTGCCACATATCTGTCAGGAGACATCACAAAACAGAATTCATCTTGACTCGTGTTTCCGTAAATTATGTGAGTGTGAGGAAAATATATATGCATAGCATGAAAGGAGTCACTTCAAAGGACATGAAGCAGACACTGGCTTGTCTGAACAAGTGTGCAAACAAAAAGGTGTGAGAGCTCCAGTGAAAACTCATTTCTTGGAAACTGATATGTTTAAATACCAAAGAATACCTGTTGCATGTGGGTGTGGACAAAATAACACAAACAAGCACTACATTTGGACACAATAGTTGCAAATCACAGTTTGGCAACACTCTTAGTGGTGATTGTGTCATATTTCTGTGACATAATGTTGTGAGTGATCTGCTGCATGTAAGGCTGTAGCCGCTGTGTGCTTCTAATACAAGGAAAATTAAATTAAAATAGATCAAAATTAAATTAAATTAAATTAAAAATCAGCAGATTTTCTTTCAGATGTAACTTTTTTATATAGAAAATAGACATTTAAATTAGGATGGAAACTGGCTGTTTAGCTGCAAGCTGAATGAATATTTTAACTTTAAACCTGCAGTGTGGAACTTTTGTCTCCCCCTTCTTACAGTGGAAGTGATTACACAAACGCTGTCGACGCACTCTTCAAATCTTCCTCCGGCAATTTCCTTTTTTATGTGAAGCGTCAGAAACTTTTCTTGGAGGCTTCTTAGGTTTTCCCGCCACAGTCGCTTGAGCCTGCTCCGTCGCTACGGTCGCTCCGCCCTTCAGCTCAGGCAAACCAATCATTGCTGGTTTACTAGAACACATCACTACCGGTGCGAGAGATTTACCTGGCGATGATAGGCTTAATCAGCATTGTGTGAACTCCTTTGGCAATGAAACTGATCTTCATTTACATGCAAAAGTTACACACTGCAGGTTTAAGACACATGAACTTTCACCTGAACACAGGATACATGAACAACAGCCAATAATTCTAACAAGCATACTAAGCAGCACATATGTATACAGTAACATGCGTAACATTTGAAATATCTGTATCAGCATTGTACACTGTGTTTGACAGAGAACTTATTTGGTTTGTGTAACATCTTTACAGTTTTATACTGTCACGTTACAGGTAACATTTTTGACCTGAGCACTGTTCTTCCATCAGTCAGAGATTAAGTTGGCCCTCTCGGCGTTCACGTACTGCAGTGAATCAGGCTCGAGGACCCCTCCATGGAGAACAGGTTTAGTTTGTAATACAGGGACCACACAGTCAAACGCAGGATCTGACAAAACACACGAGGAGGTTCAGGTTGTAGGTGTTTGATAGTGCATATCTTGTGTAGCCAACAAAAGAAAGCCTGTGGTAATCTTACCTGTTTGCTTTTCAAATGTGCATCCTCCATTTCTCATTTGTTTCCTCCTCTGATGCACTAAAATAGAACACAGTGAGAAATGAGGAAATAGAGCAATATCATGACAAATTCAGTGGCTGGTTGTCATAGAGTTACACAGTACTTGGGGAATTAGGTTGCCGTGAACCAATCAAGTCCTGCTAACTGTGGACTTGTATGATCAAGCAGCTAACACTTTGCAAACACAAATGTTCTCCTAAGATACAGTGCCCCAAGCCCAAAGAGGGCAACAGCTTTGTTAGCTCTGGTATGAGATATACAGTGACAAAAGTCCCTCTTGGACTTATCAGGAGAGTAGAGTGAAGTCTGTGAGCTTGAAGGGTGGACACTGTATCAGCACATACATACATATAACAGTATGTCAGCAAAGAAGACAATACTGCAGGTCTGAGCATAGCTGTGTCATTCTACTTACCGGTTAACAGAACATGAAGCACCACGGCGACAATTATGATGCCAGAGAGGCAAACACCAGCTGGTACCACGACCCAGGTCAAGCTCCAAGAGGACTGACTGGAGATGAGAGGTCTGAGCTGTGATGATTGATCTGTGAAGAGAATTTACAGGGTATCATGTTAACCAAATCAGATATAACATGTATATTAGTGAGCATTAAAGGTGCTAAAGTTGGTAGCAAGTGAGTGAATTTCCCTAATTTGTGAAGTACTCCTATAAATCAATGTCTCTTGAGGATAATGAAACAATTCTCCACTTTTATTAGACTTAAGACACAAGCAGTCTGCTCCTGTTTCTCAGTGTTTCAAGTTCTCAGTAAGGACTAAAGAAATTTGAGCTCAAATGAAAACAGTGCATCAAAGATCCTCTTCACTTCATTCAGAGGCTCTGTGTTTATACATAATGGTGTGATCCATCATTACACACAAAATTTAGGCAAAGGATGCTCGTACAGAGTTTCCTTTTATTTTTCAAAATGATGCCAAGAAACCACTTAAGGCGAACTTCAAAGGCTCATACATTTGTGATTACCCTATTAGAAATAGCGTGACAGTAAACATACGGTATATTATTGCCTCGAACCACATTTAAAAAAAGACGAAGTGGAAACCATTAAAGCTTCAAACTGATGTGGCGCCTCAGGGTTTGAATATTTTAGGAGAAAGGGAGGAAAAGAAAGAGGTAGAGTGAATGTGGAATAGACCACACAGGATGAAACCAAAGAAGAGAGGAAGGAGGAGAGGGATAATTCATCTCTAAGGAATAAGAAGCAGGACACTTACTGCATTGCTGAAGACAGTGAACGACTGTGGCAGCGAACTCCACATCAAGCCTCTTCACCTATGCAAATACAAAATGTGTATTCAAAGTCATTGCCCGTCTAAACGCGAGGGTGCAGTTTACCTCAAAGGATCTATGAACTGGGCAAACATACCTGGAGACAAGAGTCGCATAGTTCCCCTGCCATGTTTAAGCTAACAGCTTTATTTTTCTCCTGAGAAACAGACAGAAGACACAAAGCTCAGCTGTGCAGGTGTTACTGAAGCTGCCATGGCTGGCATTCTGTTTTGCTTTTTGTTTCATTTATGTGCTCAGTGTCAGCCATGACGCGATGTAAGAGTAATTCAAGAGAGAGATGACTGATTGATGAAGCATTAATGTCAGAGTGGGAACATATTTTCTGCAAGAAAAATACCAGAAAACATGTTGCATCTTTTATGTGGTCGATGTACTGACAGATAGCCAGTATTTCCTATAAAACATCATTTTAAAGGAGTTATTACCTTTGACTGCTTTGTAATTACAAATCATAGGTTGGAGCTAAACACTTCTGTTAAAACCTGTTGCTTCCCAGCAACAGGAAGGAAATACAGAACAACAGTAACTGGATACACAAGAAGCTGTCATGCAATCACTGCAAGCATGTTGTGGCAGCTCGTGGAATCAGCACCGCCGGCATCCCCCCGAAATTCACAGCAAGTGTGCGATACCTACCACATGTATGGTGTGTGTTTCAGTGGTCTGGCACACAGCAGAGCCTTTGGACTTCTCACACAGCCCCACAGAGAACGTTGCAGTGATCTGTGACAACATCTTCACGTCCTCAAGACCTTGTCCTCTGGTCACAACCACCTCCCATGCTGTAAATGATTGCACAGTTATCGTTATACTGACCAATCATCCCATTGCATAACCTTTGTCATATCTTCATAATATAGTGTACAAGTGGCTCTGACAGCGTGGCACCACAATTGAATGATACTCGTAATATGATTTGCAAGTGAGAAAAAGTGACACCTTGGAATCTTGTTCCAGCAAAAGGGCACCTGGTCCAGGACTGAGCGCCTGCAGTAAACTGAGCAAGACAGAACAATTAGATTTTGCAGCAATCTTCATCCAGCATATAAAGCTCATAAACATAACCCTTTGTTCGAAGGGATGTGAGAATGAGCCACAGGGAGCCTTTTAAAAACACAATACAACGCCCATAGAAGACAGTTCCAGTGAGCAGTTTAACCACTGTTGGGAATCAGTGCAAGGATCTAAAACTACAAACAATAGAAACAGTACTTCTGCTTTATGGTTGGGTTACCAGTTAACTCTCACTACTGCAATGAGCTGGAAAGGATGAGGATTTGAGCACAGGTTCCCCCTTTTTTCTCTATAGTTACCACAGTAAACAAGTGATAATACACTGTGGGGTGTCCTTATATAGAACTGGCTTCACAGAGGAAATGCAATTAAACAGAGGCATCTGATCGTTTTTATATAAGATCTGCCCAATTTCAGAAACTTGTAGCTCTATACCACCAAAGATTAGCATATAATTATTTATGCTGAAGTAAAAGTGTGTTTGTCATTATCATGCATTGTTGTTATCATGCATAACATGGTCTGAGACAGCTTTACTGGTTCTCTGCAGTGAAACTCCTCAGAGTGATTATTACCTTCATGCACAGTTGAGGATGTGGATCCACTTTAGTGAACGTTATCTGAAAAGCAAAGATTGATTAAACTGATGACAATCTTCATACGCAAAGCAGTGTCACGACTACTTTAGTGGATACTTAAAGTGTTTAGAACAGAAGGACTAAAACATACACTGCTCATGTTTTATTTGGTTTCATGTGCAATTGTTTATTTTTATCTTTATTGAGCTTTCAGATGGGAGACTCCATGTGTCACTGGCTATTTTTATATTATATTTATCATATCAGAGATCCTCAAGTGACACATCCTCGTGTTTGATCGGATGCCAATCTCTGATCAAAAGATTGCATGTTACAAAGTCCATTACAGGACAATAAAAGAAAAATAAATGAAGTAATAAAGTCAATAAAATGTTATTGAAACACAAAAGGGTGATAAAGAAGTAAATATGTATAATATGTAATATATAATACAGTATATAAAGTACATGCACACACACACACAGTCGTGTTTCCATTATTTTTGGGAAGGAAGTTGAGTCCACACAATGTGACTGTACATATATAAATATACATATACGCACATACTCTGTACATGTGCTTCACCACATATATGCATATTTGCATCATGCCATACTAAAAAGAAGTTCATCCCAGAGTTGTGGGACCCCTGCAGCGAAAGCCCCATCCCCTCTGGTTACAAAATCAGAAGAAGCAGTTCATAAAAGATCTATTTCATACTCTGGGGCCAGTCCAAGATGTGCTTTAATACACAATCAATTCTAAAATGTAGAGGGAGCCGATGCCAAGAAAACCGTAATCTCTGTGTCATCTGAGTACTCCCAGCTGTGCAAGCTCTCCCTTTGTTCTTGCAACCCCACTGTGTATGTCAGCAACTGTTTGGAAAAGCTTTATGTGGGCCTGGCACTTATAATAACATAACTCAGCATCTATATGAGCTGAAGCAAGAGGGAAGATAAACTATATACACATATTGTCTCACGTCTTTCCTCTGTATAATATAGTAGTAAGATATACACACACACACACACACACACACACACACACACACACACACACACACATATACATACGCACACACGTGTGTGTGTGTGTGTTCCTCTGGTTGTCAGGTGTTAAAAAGGTGGGTAACATTTTAGCATCAGTGACTAATCTGTGTGTCATTACCTGACACAAGACAAGCTGGTTTCTGAACCCTCAGTCTCACAGAATCTCGATCCATTCATTAACTGTGTGACATTTCTGGCACGCCTAGTATGCGCAATGATTGTATGCATTGTTGGCTCACATGCACACCAGCTTTAAGTGACTATAAGAAGCTCGCAAGGTAAACACAGGTGCTGCTTCAACATGTCGAAGGCTTGTACCTTTTTTCTGCTGACATTCTGGGATGCGTGAGGCAGATCCACGCACACGCCGTCCTCTCCTTCCTGACACAACACGACCACAGCTGTCACTGGACAGGCAGGCTCCCACGACAGCGTCCCCTCCAGTGGGTCGAAAGCAATCCCAAACCACAGCTCCTCGAGGCCTGCAGGCAGGTTAGGTTAGGTCTTTTCAGCTGATATGGCGTCAGTTTTGAAGTGCTACAAGCACAAGCTCAGTTTGCAACCAAATTGAGACTACAAGCAATCAACTCACGGTCTTTGAAGGGGCAGACCTGAACTCTGGGGGCATCCATCACAGTTGACCATCCCTGTGAGGAGTTTGTGCATGAGTGTCAAAGGTTCAGTACCTTTTTGTGTAATTGGTTACTAATGCAAACAGATAATAAGTGCTTAAAACCCAAGAGTGTTGCTGGAAATTTACCTCGATGCAGAGGCAGGGCAAAGGTCGGGAGTACGGGAGGGTGGTGCTCTTCACAAGTTCCTCCTTCTTAATCTGGAAGGTAAACATGTGCGTGCATGGGTCGGTGTTTGGCGACTCTTTGTGATTCCTGAGTGAAATGATTGACTAGCCATTGTTTTTCACGGGCAGAGTCTCACACTGTACGAGCGACTTGTGATTGTTTTCAAGCGTGGCAGTCACGTTTAGCATCATAAAATTAACAGAGAATTAAAGAAAGTGATTCAGTGAGAGATCACGTTTCAACTTTATCTCTGCTGCTGATTCACAAAGTAGTTAGCGGGGGAAGGTTTTGAAGTAACAAAGGTCGCTCTGACATTAGAAATTAATTTATATGAGTGATAACAGTGCTCATGTTTAGAAAGGATAGATAATTTTTATAGAAGCCTGCCGAGTGTAAATTAAGATAAATGAGTGTTATCACATCAGAGGCAGGACCTCTACTACGCACAAAGTCATCCCCGTTTCAACTGTACCAACATATCCTGTTCAGGGTTGCAGGGCAGAGGAGGCTTCCCAGCACCCAGTGGGTAAGAGTACACCCTGCACGGGTCACAAATGGGCAGGCAACTTAAGAGTCTCCACTTCACCTAACTTGCAAGCCTTTGCAGGAATGTGTCCAGCAGGTAGCCACCAAATGCCACATTATTGTCCTAAAGTATGATGATCTGCCCAGCGTATGAGTACTATTGAATGTGCACTGTTGTATGAGTGTGGAAGGTTTCTATACTATTTGTATGCTGCCACTTGGTTGGGTTGAGATTGGTAGGACTATTTATCTTTTCAATAAAAATTAGAAACCCAGAGATGTAAAAAACTGTAAGATAATGTAATGTGGTAATTAAAGCAGATATGAGAAATGGTAAATTAATGTATGTTCATTGTGAATATTTAGCAGTTTCCAATAAATAGCGGGACTAACCACTGTATTCGACCCAGTGCCAATGCATATGAAGTCCTTATGGCACAGACGGAGCTGGTAGTCGTGGTCTTCCAGCATGTCTGCCACGCTGACATTCAGCTCCTTCCTCTGTGGGTTTATATCATATGACAGCCTCCCAGCTGAAAGAGATGTTAGTTAGATGTTAGTGTCTGAGTGTTGGGACTCACGAGATCAATCTGAGGGGTCGTAGAATCAAGAAAAAATCTGACAAAATTAGATTTTTCTGGTTTATCTCTAAAATGTAACCATTGTATTGTTAAATATTGGGTAGTTTTACCACATTAGGCCTGTAATAAAACAATCTCAGAGGAGAAAGTCACTCTTTGATTAACTGTTTTGAGCAAAATGACATATGCAACCTATGAGAAGACTTATAATACTGTACGCTGGACATAATCATGCATTGTCTTGTTCACTGGAGAAAAAATATGTACTTACTGATGCATTCTGGGACATGTCTTTGCAAATCTCCACTGACGCATTCTGTGGAGAAAAGCAATAATGTGTAACTTTTACATAATATCCACCTACTACAGTTTCCTCCTGATGAATCATTTACCTTCATCTTAACGTAACTGGCGAATAAAGTGTTACTAATGGCTTTTATCAGTTAATGGGAGGTACTTAGGAGCTTAAATGATACTGTTTATTGGCTTCAATTATCTCCTTTTAATACATTGTGGCTCATGAGCCCATGTGTGCGTGTTAGCAGAGTTTTGCAAACATGTTCTTACGTGGAGCTTCATAGCTGCCTGTCCAGGTTATGCCGCAGTAGCTCGGCACAGTTTTCACTGTTACTTTGACTTGTTGGCTTGGAGAAACGACAATGCAATCATTCTCAACTTCCACCTTCAGGAAAAGGGCAGATAAAAGCACACAAGCTGTCACAATTTAGCAATCACCATGGGAAATGATGTACATGTCAGCCTACAGTAAAGTCATGGTTCTTTGTCAAATAAGCGACTGTTGCATGAAAAAATATTCCAGATGTTACAGAAAATAATTAACCAGCTGTTTGGACAATGTAATTTCATCCCTTAAACTATTGTTTCCTATGTGCATTTGCTTTCTTACTATACTGGCAAAACATGAAAGCCTACTCTAACCAAGAAGTCACTTCTGCATGATATACTTGATTAAAGTGTAGTTAAATGTTCAATGATGGTGCTGTTAACAGTACCTGCAGTCCAGACATTCTCTGTCTGGATGCTCTTGTGAAGCTAAGGATTCGGCAGGTTGACATCGTCCCTGTGGTGACAGCGCAGATGGATACGCCGTGGATGGACTCTGGGGAGAAAATTATATCAAATTCAGAAGCCAGAAGATGGCTTGAAGACCCAAAACCAAGTCGTCAAACAGTAACAGTTCACCAGTTAACCATTCAAAAACTAGGAATGCATTTCATTGTGAGTCAGCATTAGTTTGGGTGTAATACAGGAAGAACAACGTGTCATACTTTATTGGTAGAGTGGATTAAAGATTCGGATCAAAGGGAATTCCCCACTCCAGCCCAGACAGTGAGGAAATCCTGCTATTGAATGTGAGCCTTTACACACAAGTTATCAGATCATGTGCTCCATGTGCATAATCAGGAAGAAAAAACGTCAGTCCACATATTCAGTATGCAAAAGCAGAAGTTTGATGATGGAAAGTGTTTCTTTTTTGTGAATGAGACTTCCTTTACTGTTTATCTGCATGCTTTAAATGTCTTATCATGCACTGATAACCATTCCTAACCATGACTAGTCGCATGTTGGTGTGATTACAGACAAAGAGGTGCCTTCGAAATTTCCTCTTTATGAAAAAGTTAACGTTATAACTTCCGTAGGATTGAAGGTCAGTCATAGAGAATCTACGCACAGGGAGCCACTGATTACTACATCCTGTTAAATCCTGTTGTGCAAATTACTTTAAACTGCACTGACGTATTATCATGAAGTAAATGCTGGTTGCACAATTTAAGGGCTATAGAATAATGACGCCATCAGTGTTTAGATTGGTTCCCTATGAGCCTCGCTGTCACTATACGGTTTACATCCATCATAGATTAAATGAATGAATGAACCCATGCTTTTCTTCTACTCCCCCCTCCACCCCTACACCATCCCTGGCTGTAGTTACTTGTTTGCGTTACACACACACATTGAAAAAAGTATTCCGTTATATTACTGTCGTTACTTCCATCAGGTGCCTCTAAACAACTCCAATACCACCACACACTGAGGTTTAATCAGCAGCCCAGTCAATGGTTGGAGGTGTTTACTGATCCCTGGCTTATCAGTTTTTAACAAGAGCAAACCAGCTTCAAAGATACAAGTAAATAAACAGATTTGGAGTATTTCTCTTCTTTCAGGCTAACCACCTCCCCAACCCCCCAGCTGATAACTTTCCATTCATAGTCTGAGTAGTATTTACCACTCACGTTTGAGCGGGCTTTGGCTGCATGCAGGTAAACAGTCCATGTGAAGAATCTCGGAACCCATTGGCTGTCATCTGATGACGATTTAGCTCTCATATGCAGTTATCTGTTTATAGGGATTAGCCGAAATGTCATCTAAAAGCTTCTCAAGTTGCGAATCAGACTGTAAATACACAGAACAGGAATTCTTGGCCCACATGGCATGAAACATTAGCCGTTGTGCCCACAGGATAAACGTCACCAGAGGATAGCTGATGCTTGGTAAATCTGTATCAGCCAACCAAACAAATGCTACCAATCAGCTGGTTTATAGTTAGGTGCCAGAATCTAGCTTCAATAGTGATAACCAGATAATTTCCCTGAGAAACTCAATCAGTTAGTGTTTGTCACTAGGAGTTTCTCACCTTGCGGATGGAGGTTGAAAATGGAATGAGGTCAGCTAGATGGCTAATCAAAGGACAGCTCAGCACCAACAGAATGTCGTGTTTAATAAAAGCATCTAATAATGTTGTGTGTATTTCAACTGATCAAATCTACATACCATTAAGATGTAACTTGGTTTTGATTCTAAGGTGTAGCGAGCACTTCTGCCTCCCTTCGCACCTCATGACTGTGGAGAGGCTGACGTTGTGGAACACAGAGGAGGTGCTGAGACCTTCAGCGGGGTTCTGACACGGAGGAGGAAACAAATCTGCACAGGACAGAGCCAGAAAAAAAAAAAACATGTAGATACCACCTTTCAGAGCAGTCATACCAAAGATGGCCAAACTTTTTCACTATGGTCCAGGTGGGCATTTCTGTCATCTATACTGCCAGTAATCTGACATATGCACTGAAGTTCAGTGCAAGTTATCATATTGGGTGTGCAATTTCATATGAATTATGCAGTCTAATATTTGCATTTTAGTCAGGCAGTTGCACAGTCAACTGTTTCTAACATCTTACAATAGGTTGTGCACTCTCACTTCAGTGGTTTTGCATACTTTTTCAACTCTGCAATTGCCATCATTGAATAGAGTCTCTTTGGTAACATAACAGTAAAACACAAGCATATTAAACTGGCTCTGCGTGCGTGCATGAATGTGGATGTGATGTAACAAACATACATGTCCATACTCACAATCTGGCTTGGTCTTGCACTGAAGACCCTGCAAGGAGAGCAGAGAAAAGAAGAGGTAGTCAAGTGAAACAGGTTGTAACTCTTCTGAGGATCTTTGTGAGGAGCTGCATTGATAAAGTAATTCTTAACAAAGCTAACAGCTCTGCAGAACAGGGAATTCCCAGACAGCCAGGAGCTTTTTACATCCTCATTGCTCCATCAAGTGAAACCCAACCCAACCCAACCCAACCCAAACCCTGGACAATCTATCTATTAAAATCTATCTATTAATCAATTACTACTCTCTTCCGGTTGTGCTTTAAGAAGGCAGTTGCAACAAGAGTCTGTGCTAATTTTAAATGACATTAAAATGGCAACATTCCAGACAGCAGTGCAAACACGCAACAATGTGCATCACCAAAGTAGGCCACAGTACAGTTTGCCAACATGCTCACTTCAAAAACTTTTTAAAGAACATCCTTGTTAATTCATCGTTCAGGAAATATGCCATTAGAAAACTATTCCAAATATTCAGATGTGCTCCTACTCCTGCCCCCAGTGATGACTGACGTGGTTTGAGTGTGTTTTTACTTGAATGACGTTGGAGAATGTCATTTATCAACCGAATGCTTTGGGATCTTTCTAAATATGGTAAAACCTCAGTTGATCTTTGCTTAGACTGATATTTCTTGATGAGGCATTGTTCTGGGCCATCTATCATTTTGTTACGAGACCAAACAGTATTCCATAGCAGTACATGTGGTAATTCATATGACCTCATAGGTCATATGATAAAATGATGTTTTGAAAGTCAACACAGCTCACATTGAAGTTTCAAACTGTGAAAAGATGTCTGGAATAAAATGTCAGGATTTTTGGGAGGTTGTTAGCAGCTATTGAGTGCACGCACCTAGAGACTTGCAAAACAGGTAGAAAAGTGTCTTTATTGTGCACTCAAAGCTTTTCCTACACAAGTAAATGGAGCGCAATGTTTAAACTCAAGTTAAATTCCCTGCATATGCACAAACATACTTTGCCAATAAAGCTGACTCTGATACTGATCCTGGTGAAGAGAAAAAAAGATATAACTAAAATATACAGAGATTATAATTCTGTTCAGGTCACTGTGAGACTGGTGGTAGAACTATTCAGATCCTTAAGTAAAAGTACTAATACCACACTCTGACAACACTTTACATGCAAAAGTCTTCGGTATTATCAGCAAAACATAGTATGAAAAGCTAAAGTATTCATTGTGCTCATTGTGTTCATGGCCACCCTGATACAATCACTGGCCTCTCCAAGCAAGTAGAGTTTTCTCTACCCATAAAGAAACACTTAGTCCTTCAGTGTATAAGAAATATTCAAACTCAAAATCACCAAATTCATGGTTTCCATTGGACAGGAAGCTGATGAAAAAATGATATCTGTAAGTAACTAGTAATGCAATGGAGTAAAAAATACAAAAGTGCTTGCATTTGCACTTAAGTACATCACTTGAGTAGAAGTGCTCAGTTACATTTCACCACTGCTGAGCGAGAAGTAAGCAGGCTACAGCAGATCAGCATTACCTATCCACACTCCACCCAGTTTGATTGGCAGCTGTTTTGTTTTCCTGCTAAGGCTCCAGTAAATCATTAAGTGAGTATGGGATTAGAAAATACCGCAACCCTCAAGGATCAGGCGTCGGCTCCTTAAACGTGAGCTCGGCTGCTTGTACAGCGTGCATGCTTCGGTTTGCATGCCAACCTTTGAAGCATCCATGGACTTTAAAATGTTTAAGTGAGTCAATGGGTGAGTCACACAGTGTCAGGAATTGACTTTATGGCAGCGCACAAGCCCATTCATTCTTATTTAGCTGTTTGACTCCTGTTTGGAGAGCCTTCTAGGAAATGCACAGCCACGATTTACCTCAGAAGCCCTGTCACCAAAAACTGTACAAAAGAACTAGCAGTGTTACTAGTTGTAGTTGTAGCACTGGTATTATTGGTTGTAGCAGTAGACTCAGTCACAGCTGTTGTACTGTAGTATGAGCAGCAGCAACATCAGCAGTAGGAGTTAACAACAGGACACATTTACTTAATTTAGTAACTCAGTGACAATCTGTGAGTGTATGCTGCTATTTGGCTTTTAAATGTTCCTGATGATGCACTTTTACCTGAGAACACCTGGTGTCACATTGCTCTATCCTCCCCAGTCCTGTGCTTCCTGCTGCAGCTCCATTCAGACCCAAACAGCAGACAGACATCAGCAGGGCAACCCACAGGATCATTTTCAGCAGCCAGCACTGGACACAGACTTCTCCTGTTGCTCTTCTTCTTCTCCTGTAATCTGTTTCTTCTTCTTCTTCTTCTTTTAATCCCCACTCCTCTTATCCTTCTCAGGCCAGGCTGAGTGACAGAGTAGGATGAGGGTCAGCTGGGAGACTGCCTGGTCTGGGCAGGTAGTTGGATGGGGTGGAGGGTTATTTTGCCCCAAAATGTGATCAAATCCAGTGTGTAGTGTGCTGGGGCAGAGCCAAGCACACAAAGTGAAAGACAGGTAGCTGAAAAGTGTGGATTTAAATATTCCTCAGTGGGGGCGGGGCTTGAAGGTTGCAAATATATTTGTTACTGCCTGTGTGAGTGGAGAAACAGATACAAACATGAGGGATTTTCCTCTTCAGTAACACTTCCAATAAGCTCTAAGCATAGTCAGTCATACAAGTTACACTGCACTCCCTCTTCCCTTCTCATGGCACCTCTTAAAATGTCTACTTGACTGTCAAAGCAATGAACTGTAATTAAGGGGAAGTGGTACACACTAACACAAACAGTAAAAGGTGTAAATCTGTATCAGGATTTACTGGAAAAGAGAAGAATTTCCCAACTCAATTTTTTTTTTACTATTGCTTCAGTTCACACTGATTCATTCAGAAAATCAAAGCGTACCTGGCACAGCTTTTTCCTGACAGAAAACCTTACTGTAAATATAAGAATCTTGCTTTTACATCCTATTAAATCGGGTTCAGTCAAGTCAAGGGCGAAGATGTGGTGGCTGAAACTTGATACAAGCATAATGTTCATTACGCTGTGTTCACCCTGTGCGAACCTTTTCTGAAAGCCAGAGGGCAAGGTGGGAGCGCGGCGTGCAAAAACAATATTGTTGCTTGAGTTTGGAGATTGAGGGCAGGGTTTTGGGTGCTTACATGTTCATGAGCGGCTCATGTTTCTTAAGGTTTGGTTGATAATGTCACAAGAAGAAATGCTTTCACCCAAGGCTTCAGTTAGTGACCGCTGACATTTAACTCCTCGGTGATTGTATAAAGAAAACTTCCTCTTGGCTTTAAGCTACAACTGCATGACCTTACATGGACAACACACTGTGTGGCTGAACGTAGCTGGAAGGACTGTCTGAAACTATAAAATCTGAGGAGTATATATATACAATATAAAAGAATAATCATTGCTTTGACTTGCAATGATTTCTTGTTTGGCTGTTTGGGAGCAGCGAAACAAGCAGTAAATACTGACATGCTGTTAAGCTGATATGACAAATCTATCCTTATTTACACTTACAGCAGATACAGATTAGCAACATTAGCATTTATGTTGACTTGTGTTTGTGGGAAAAGTCCAATATTTACTCTCCTTTTAGCTTTCAACCAACTCCAGGGAGAAATATCTGGCTGTCTAGCTGCTAAATGCTCCAGCTACGTTCACCAACTAGTTGTTTACACTGGATTTTTAGACTTCCGTGTCTGAGAACAGAATCTGCCAAAAACTGCACTAGTAGAGCAGCTAACGTAAACCAAAACAGCAAAACTGTGGGCCCAGAAACCAAAACAGGGAGCTGGAAAAGGCTATAAACTCCATATAGCTGACAAGAACTGCAGAGTTGGGTGATAATTCTGTTGGTTCACCACTACAAATCACATTATACAGTCATTGGACAAACTTTAAATCAATCATTCTGTGTCTTTAAATGATAGGAACATTGATTGATTATGTTTTTTATGCCATGCATCTTGTATTTTCCTCCAATATTGAGTAACATGCAGCACTTAAACACACCAAGCAGGAACATTTCTCACACCAGAATGAAGACATTGTTTCTCACAGCCACTCACGGGAACAACTAGTACAGCCAGAGGCACAATGTGCTGTGTAGACATGAGTCGTCCACAAAACAACTTAAAGGAAATGAGGCAACTTTATAACAATCTAATGCTGGGAATGAGACAGGGAAGAGGTTACCATGCAGCTTTCAAGTTATTCTCACTTTATTTGATAGTATGAAGGGCAGCCAATCATTTGTCATTAAAATTAGGGCCAACACAGGTAGAGAGGGCCATATAAAAAGTCTGTGTGCCAACAGCGTCCCCATAGCGGTGCAACAGCAATAGCTTCAGTTGTGTTTTACTGTCAGGCGCTGGTCTTCTTTTAAATGCTGCGTTGTGCAATAACATCAAAGGGCAGGACCATAAAAGAGCTAGGACGATGGGACAAGTAAACTGATTACTGCCACGCTTAGTTTCAGTCAATCACACCCAATTCTTGGAGTTCTTGGCATTAAAATCAGATTTGATCTTTTCACCATGTTAACACAAAAGAGTTTAATCTCCAGGATACAAGAGCAGAAAAAAGAACAAGACATACTGACTTGTTGTGACTCAGCTGAACATGTGCCTAATAATAGAATAGTGGCAACTATCCAGCTAGACCAACCACTGTGCCAAACAGGAACCACATGTAAGACAAACATGCACACACAGCTGTGATAAATCACAATCAATTATGTAGATAGCAGCACACACACACTGTGCCAGATAGGTGTAACTTAAGGTGCAAACAATAGGTAGTTTGCATTTGGCACTCAGGCCAGCTTGTGACTCCTCTGAGCTTCCTCAATGAAAGTTTTAGTGAGGTAAAACAACACTGATGTGACTTTGACCAGGAGCAAAGTTTAACCAAACAGCTTTTGACATAAGACCTTTATTTATTTATTGCAGTATTTCTTCACAAACCTTGTCACTATTTCAAAAAGGAGCACTATCATATGATTTGAAGCGTTTCCTGAGTAAACACTGTTTTGGTACCTTGCACAGTCACAATCAGTGGTGGGTTAAACCTGCTCATCTCCTTTTGAGTAATGGCTCTATCTGCTGGGATTCAGTGTGTATTACAGTCATGACTCTCGGGAATATTTGCTTTGGTTTTCCGTGTGATAATAATGAAGCTATAAATGTTAGGCCATTAATAATTCGTCTCACGGGTTTTTATTCATAGTGAGCCCCAAGTGTGTGGTCATAACTCTCAGTAAGTTGTTAATAAAGACTCGGGAGTTCTCATTTTATAGCCACATAGGACACGCAGTCTTCAGTTTTTCTATTGTAATAAGTGATTCTTCCACTGGAATAATCTGTCATGGCTACAGTTGAGGATGTTATTAAATGTATTATTAGGCTCTGCAGCAATTTTCCAAAAAGTGAGAGGTCAAATAGAACATTGGATGGATTTTCCTGCCGACTTAAAAAGCTACACAAAGCAAGCTCTGCTAGAGAAGAGTGTTGATGTACAACAATTAATGACTGATTAACATTCCTCATAAGTTATAAACCCAATATAAGTAAGAAGAAGGCTTATCTCTAACACCAGCATTCTATTTAAGCTTTTCTCAAACATCATTTTAAGAATAAGAATAATGAAAGACGAAGAAGAATTTACAAACTAATTGTTTTCAACGTATTACAAATGTAAATGTTTCCTCTTACCTGCTTGTATATGAATAAAATTCTTGAACAAATAGTAGTCATCAAATAGAAGTAAAAATTATAGTTGCGCTCTCTGTGCTTTACATTCTGAGGAACGTGCTGCGCGTAATTACGCGCGACTCAAGCAACTCGGATCCTAAACAGTTTGTTGAATCGACTTGTCCCCCGTGACTGGTGAGCGGTTTCACAGACAGTGAACACATACATACATACACACATACATACAGTGAAAATAATTTGGAATAGACTGTAGGAGACGCCCTCGGGGTGTCCCCGAAACTCCAACAAAGACTTCGGGACTTTTTTCATGGGAAATCTCTACACCAGTTTTACTTTGGTTTATGAAAATTATTTCTGTCATGATCCTATCTATTTCAACCGTCATGCAAGCATCCAGTCAAGTGTTTCACTGTTAGAGTAAAGTTATTTTCGTTAAGGGGAAGTAGGCAGTATGGGGTTGGACTACTGGACCTCTGGGCAGTGACAGCGCGGACTGCGGAGCGCTCATTCACTAAAGGACAACGCTCCTGTCACTGCGCTTCTGGCCCACAGACTTGTCTGGATTTCTGTATAATATCTAAAAGCCTGACTTACCTTTTAACCTGCTGTCCGCCGCTGTAAGCTGCTCATCCCCCAAGAATGATCAATCTTTGCTCATCCTGCACTGCAAAAAATAACAGTCTGACAAAGTCATGTTAGCCTAAAGAGCCTTGAAATCTTGTTTCAGAGAAATAAAAAAAATTGCTCTTAAAAGGTAATAAATTTCACTTGTTTCAAGTGAAGTGGTTTACTGTTTCCAAAACAGAGCTGTCACGATGCGTTCCTCCTCCTGTGCATTTGATGCCTGAACATTTGGTTTGGTTACAATTCACACTGGCATACGACAGCAAATTGTGTGTGTGTGTGTGTGTGTGTGTGTGTGTGTGTGTGTGTGTGTGTGTGTGTGTGCGTGTATGTGTGTGTGTGTGTGTGTGTGTGTGTGTGTGTGTGTGTGTGTGTGTGTGTATTTTTATTTATTTATTTATTTTAATTAAAAAAGAAGAAGAAAAAAAGCAGACACGTCTGCATATTGTATTTTACTTTATGAGGTTTTTAAATTCCAATTCCAAGTACACATGAGCCCGGAGACCAGACACGGAGTGTGCATTTTTTGCAGTGTGCGTCCATGGTTGCATCACATGACCCGATAATCTTCTGTGTATTTCCGCGTTCACGTCGGCCGAGCCGTTATCAATGACTCTCCATGGGGGTGTGCAGGGCTTTACTTAAAGCATCATTGCTGTTTTCACCATCCTCCCCTCCGGCTGCGGCTCTCTGCTCTGAATGAATGAAGCTTTAACCATCTGAGGGTCTCCTCCTCCTCCTCCTCCTCCGCCTCCTCCTCCGCCGCCGCCTCTTTATTCTCCATCGAGCCTGTCGTCGACCAGCGCGGCCGAGCTGGGGGGCAATCCGGGGAAAGGGAGCCGCGGCGCCGCGCACCGGCCGACGGACGCCCCGCCGCGACGCGCCACCAACATGCTCACCCGGGTCAAGTCCGCCGTGGCAGGGTTCATGGGTGGAATCATGGCCGGGGGCAGCTCCGGTGGAGGGAGCAACACTGGCGCCGAGCTGCCGCTGAAATTCCCGTACATGAGACCTCAGTTCCTAGGACTGTCCCCGGATGAGATCGAGTGCTCCGCGGACCACATAGCCCGGCCCATCCTCATCCTGAAGGAAACCAGGAGATTACCGTGGGCCACCGGATACGCTGAGTAAGTAACCCGACGGCAGCTGGTCTTAAAGCGGCTCTTGTTGCCTTTCAGGTGTCATCGCAACGGTATTCAGTGTGGAGCATCTACTTTGAGGAGGCCCATTAAGTGCTTCCAGGTGATCATCAGGTTTAAGTAAACTGGCAGGTATACTGGCTGCACCTGTTGTCACCTATACATCCACCTCCTGTATCAAACTGAAAGTGCGTGCTGGTAGAAATGGATGACAGCTTTCATCCAAAGGATCACAGCCCAAGCTGGTCTTCTCGTGCAAGAGGATGATGTACCTTCTACCAGCAGCATCTGGGTATTAGTCTGCAGCTAGGCTCTACTTATGGCTGGCTGTGTGTCAGTGTGTGATTGCATGTGAGCAGCCTTCAGTTGATACACTGCAGGAAGCCGGTTCATAAAGATGCAGCCTTGTGTTGTGGCTTGGCCTTCTCGACTCTGGACTGCTGAGTGGTTTTAAATGCAGTTAAGTGAAGAGCTTGTTGTTGCTTATGCCCATCATGGCTGCCTCTCTCTGCATCTAGATCAATCAGCAGAGCAGCACAATCATGTCACATGTTCCACAGAAGTTTACTCGAGCACTAATAGAGAAGCTGAGAGAAACCCTGGAAGGATACTGAGGTTTCATACTGAGGAGAATTCCTGAGTCTTGTGGAAAATTAAATGGTAATACCTAATTATGACATGAGAAATGCCAGCAGTCGGTTTCTGAGCCTGTCTCCTGTCATTATTTCACCACTGTTGTGCATGATACATGGCACAGTAGACATCTGGTTGTGTCATTCTGTTGAAATCAAAAACAATACATGACAGACACGTAAAACCTACGCCTGACACAGAATGCGTGATATGATGAGATTTGTTTATTGTGGAGGAAAAAACGAGGAAAAGGCAGCTCCGAAGTATCTGCTGTGTGTATTGTTGGCTCAGCTGTTGGAACTGTTTCCACCCTTGGTTAATTTAGCCCAAACGTCGCCCTGTCTCCCCCCTGATAACAGTGACCTGTGTGGTTGACATTTCACAATAAGTCTTATAGAATATTGAGTAGTAACCAAGGACTAAATCTGGAACTAAACGCATAAAAGTCATATTGAGTTGCTTGTAGAAATGCGTCATTACTTCATTATTATTGTACTTATGACACAAGGAAGATGAAAACCTTTCAACATATCCAGATCATTCAGCACAGAGTTATTGCTGCGGCCCTCGATGCTTTTTTGTTCAAGAATTTTTTGCTGCTTCCCTTCAAAAGGAAGAGATTGCATCGGAACTGTTTTAAATAGTGCTGCTGTAAAGTGAAGGTCCTTTGAACTGAACTGAAGAAACTTGCTCTCGTTCTGAATCCTGTAAGGTTGTTCACAGACATTTATTATTAGAACTACTCCCACCCTTCCTTCTCTCCCACTGTAATAGAATAATGCCTAAATAGTTGGAGAGATTTGGAAAATATTTATTCCTCAGTATGCAAGTCTGCAAGCACACTACAGCCCATTCACTATGAATAAGCAGGTCACAGTATCAGTTTCATTAAAGTGTTAATATGATGTTTGCATGATTTGTGTGTTAAACTGCATCTGTGCTCACGTGTTTCTTTTGTTTTCTGTCTCTCTTTTTAACACACACACAGACACAGCACACACGGATACTCAGAGCAGCCATGAAGTGTCTCTTTGGGAGCGGTGTGGTTAATGAGATCAGCTCGTGTCAGCATTTATCTGTAATTAAGGCCTCCTGTGTTGTCATTACAGCAGCCATTTTGGCTCTTTTTTCTTTCTGGAATAAAGGTAAATCCAAGTCAATTCAAAGTCATGTCGTCAAATGTGCTGTCACGGTGTTCATAATCGACCCTTCCTGAACTGTGATTGTCCAGCCATAGCTTAGCAGCCATAACTCGCCTGTCAATATATGGATTTTTTCCGTATATTAAAACTTTGTGCCATGGGGTTGTAAGTCAGAGCAATAGTTGGTATATAAAGAGTTTGGAGTTTTTAAAAACCAGTAACACAAGTGCAGAAGTGTAACGAATGTTTTAAGTTCAAGTGTTTGTCTGCTTGAATGCAACTGTAAATGTTAGCATGTCCAGCTAACCAGCTTATACAATAGTACATCCAGTGCGTAATACTACTCTGTGGAAGCTGCTCTCAGAGATTAGGCTAACATTAGCAGCTAGGTCCTGCTCTTTATTAAATTTGGGGAAATGTATACGTCAGCAGCCCCAGCTGTACCTTTACCTTGTTAGTTCATGGAGCTAATGTTAGCTTAATTAGCTACCTAGCTACAGCCGAAAATCTGCCAGCAACAGTTGTTATTTCAGGTTTGTAGAACGGATGGCTAGAAATGAGAAAGTGCTTTTGTCCACCTCAGACTGAAATCAAGGACCCAGTGTCTCAAACTCCATATGGAGGACACTATCTAATCCCATCCTACATTCCATTCAAACTCCCATTTTGCCATTTTGTTTTCTTATCTCATATATTCAGGTGGTAGTGCAATTCTGACCAAAAACTTCAAGAAAAAGTATGAAATTTGGACTTTCTGAAAGACTCTTTTAGCGTTTAACTTGTAGCTCTTTGGCTGTTATTGTTCCTTTGATGTTGCGAGTTAAACAGATGCAAAGCTATGAGCCATTGTGCTTCACCAAATAATTATCTCATCCTTGGGGCCAATGTCTGGCCCAGAATCTGTTGCCGAGGGTAGAGAAACAAAGAGGGCATTAGATGTCTGACAATGGAGGGGAAAATTAGGTTTTGTTCCTAATGGGAGGAAAGCTAATTGTTCCGAATGGAACAAAAATTTGATTGGCAGGGAATTGAAATGACTATCATTCTTCCTGCAAATGGTGAAACGAGGACAAATTAGATGCAAGAGCACTTTCAACCACACACACTCACACAATAGTAGCAGCTGCAGCAACCATGAAATAGAGTAACACTGAATGATCCACTATTGATTTAACCTATTAAATGCATTGCAGTCATGAAGGATGAGCATTGGATTTGCTAATAGTTTTTACATTCAGGGTTCAAAAGGTCATGTAAACGTATTTTTTACACACAGTAAAATTATCAGGATTATCCGGAGCAATCACATCATATACACACATGCACAGGTCATCACATTACTGGGTTTGTTGACGAAAGATTACATGAACCAGACAAAGGCTTCCAGGATTTTTGTGTATCAACGAGCTCTAAAGTGGTCGATGCGTCAGAGTGTTTTATGACCGTAATAACTCAGAGGGCATTTTCTGCTGTAATTATGGCTGCAGTGGGAACAAAGCCGAGCTGAGTAATCAGAGCAAAGACCAGCCCTCTGGACACGATGACTTTTATACAATGAAAGCATGGTGAAGGACACGTTTTAACCAAAGTTGTGACAGTTTCAGCTGAAGAGTTCCCTCAATACCACGAGACTTAACATGGCAACTAGTTCCTGAGTGAACACACTGTGCTTCATGGGAGCTACTGGTTTAGTTGAAGTGCAGATTCTTACTTGTTGCTGCCATTCGTAGTTGTCAGTGTGCAAATATGCGTAGTTATTGTATTTCCACAGTTCTTTCAACCTCAGCAGAGGCTAATTAACTGTGTTTCAGGAGAGATTTTTAATAGTCTGACATGAAGAATAGTCTCATTTTGAAGAAGACTGATCCCTCTCTTTCTTGAAATTCAGAGAACATCCACACAGGTGCAATGCAATGTAACAAAGGAAAAACTGGAAAAATCAGATATAAAATGCAGATCTGCTTATGTACATAAATATTACATATATACGTACATATATACTCGTGTACATGCTATCGATGCATGCAGAAATGGTGTGACTTTTGCTTAGTATCTCTACCTTTCTCCTTCAGTTTGTGCTTAAGAAGCATTTGAGGCAGAGAACCAGGCAATGATGCTGCCTAGCAGAAAACATCCAGTCTGTGCCTATAAATAGACCAATTTCTCAACTCACACACACACATTCACAACACCCTCCGGAGATGTCTGTCAGACTTGCCAGTCTCACTGGAGCTGTCGCCACGATCTCATTTTTTCACTATTTATATGAGGCTCAAGTAGTATCATTAGGTACTATTCAGGAGGTTTCATGACTTTAGAGATAGCCAGGAAAAGATTTGGGTGACATAGAAAAGCTATGTGCCAGAATTTTAATGTAGAAATTTTTACTCGGTTGTTGTGGGTAGAAACTGGATTATGGTCTTTAAAATGTTACTGCAGTGTAAACAAAAGTCTTAAGTAATGTGACGGCTTTCATAGCCGGGGCCGTCGCTGACATCAAGGTTATGTTCTGTTGTTTTGGGAGGGATTTGGAGGGTTTAGCAACCTTTGGGAATTATATCGTACAATTTGATATAAGACTAAAAGTCTACAGCCACCCCAGCAGCTCTGAGCAGTGATTTGAGCTAAATATTACTGTCAGCATGCGAACATGCCAATGTTCAGCAGGTGTGATGTTTACTATGTTCATCATCTGAGTGTGTTAGCATGCTAACATTTACTAATTAGCACTAAGCTCAAAGTACAGCAGAGGCTGATGGAGGTATCTTTAGTTTTGTAGGTTATTTGATCATGAACCAAACTGAAATTTTGGCTTGATGATGGTGTTACAAAACCAAGTTTTGTGACAATCCATTTGATAATTGTTGAGACGTTTTATTTAAAAGGTGCAGTAAACAATTCTGGACAAAGATAGTAGATCGTTGAGTCTCTTTCCCAGCTCGTCAGATACCTCAGCAACCCCAGCCAACCAACTCCAGCCACCCCAATCCCAGTATCTGATGACCTGGTAAACCCAAAGCGTTGATATCTGACGACCTTTGAATGACACTCAACAGTCAACTATCTCTCTCCAGGATTTTTTACTGCACCTGTAAATCATAAACATCAACTTGACCCGACCCGAGCGCGATGGATCGGGCAAAAGTTTAGAAAAAATGTTCAGGTTCATGTCGGGGTCGCGAACGTTGGCTGGGCGAGCCAACTTGACATGGTGCTTTCAAGTTCATTCAGTGAAAATATAGGCATGGAAAATATACAGGGAAGGTTATGGAGGCATTTCAGTTTAGTCATCAATGCAGGTAATAAGGAAGCCGTGGGTTGTAAAATGTAAAAGGTGTGGGGCTCTGAGGAGATATGACAGGAAGAGGACTGGGAACTCAGCCTTGCAGCGACATGTGAGCAATTGTGTGGCAGGGTAACACAAACACAGCGCTTCAGCTTACATTAACTGCATCAGACTCAGGTCGAGTCCAGACATAAAAAGACTCATGACCTCAGTATATTTAAAATCCTGGCCAAAGCCCTGCTCATACATCTATTTCAGGTGTTGTAGCCTCTTGTGCTGATTTTGACAACAACACAAAAAAGCTAAAAGAAATCGAATTTTTCACTCAGTTATTGTGTAGCTGTCTTTAATTGTTACTGGGTTACATGTCTTCTTGGTTGCATCTCTCTCTGTGGTCTGCCTAGTTGAATATGACACAAAAGATGAATAAGGCAACACACAGCTTTGGGCTTTGTATGTACAGCCACACACAAACAAAGACGTCTATTTCACCCAGAAGCGACTGTCCTGATGCATCAGGACCCTCCCAGCAGAGCAGTACCACAAATGAGCTCTCCTCTTTGATCTTCATCAGGAACATGAAACATGCTTCACTGGGCATACAGATAGGAACCTCAGGCTGTGGCTCAGGCTAATTGTTGTGATCCTGCAGTGAGCCACAATAACCGTGAAAGACTGTAGTAGCGTTTCATCCAACAGAAAGCATCAGATGTCTGCTTTCATTCAGCCGCTTGTTCCAGACCACAGCTGTCAGACTGGGAAATCACAGCAAGTGGTGCATCTGTTGCTTGTAGCAAAATTTTAGCTGGAAAATATGAATCCCGAGAGTGTGTTGCCAAATGTGACTTTTATGTAACGGGACCTCCGAGTGACTGCAGACAAGCTAACAGTCAGTGCTAAAATATGATATTTACTGTCACTGCAGGGTGATCAATGCTGGTAAGAGTGCGCTGAATGAGGACCAGGCCTGCTGCGAGGTAGTGGTAGCAAGGAGGAGGCCAATGAGCTACTGCCCTCCGTCCACACCCAGCAAAACCCCCACGGCCAAGAGACGCAACTCCCTGCCCAACGGAGAGGGCCTGGGGCTCCGCATGGAGCACGGCAAGCTCGGAGAGGTAAGAAGACACTTAATACACATAACTACACACTCCACTGAACATGTTGGTGTATGCACAAAGGGTATACAGCATGCATCCTACATGATGCACTAAACAGGCATACACAGGGAGCAATGACCTAATGAGTGGAGCTGCCCAGTCGTAAACAGTTAGAGTGCACGTTCTCTTAGAGGAGGATCGTAACTAAAACCTCACCCGACAAACCTCATGTCTTTGGAGTTCATTCAGATCTTCCAAAAGTTTGTGTCTTAAGTAATCTGTGTCCATGGTTGCACCCTCTGCGCTGCGTGGGAAACTTGTACGTACAGTCAGGAATGTGTATTTAAGGTCAGGTCATACCAGGCAGAGTGTGTGATAGCACGGACCAGGTGTGAGAGGGGCCCCTGCGCCGTTCCTGCCTGCAGAGAGAAGGAGGTCTGACCTCTGCAGCCCCCACTCACTGGTGGACAGGATGAGTCATGATGTTTTCTCCTGGGTCTCTCCTCCCAGAGATGACTCACACATATGAGAAATTCAACAAGCAGAATGAGTCCTTTAGCATTATTGGTTTTTTTTTTTTTTTTAATTCAAATTGGTTAAAAAATAATTACACGATTTTAGCATGAGCACGGTATGATGAGCTGGAGGAGGGTTTTTTCTACTTTTTTCAGGCTATTTAGATCGATAGTGTTGTTTTGGGTCATTTGCGTCTGTACTTATGTTGCTCTATGATGAGCTCAAAAATGTCATTAAAATGCACTTTCTTGTTACTGCAACATGAAAAAGGCTGTAGGATCATCTTTCTGTCAACAGTGATTCATATCAGCTTTGATGCTGTTTGATTTATAGTCACTTGTTTTCCAAGGGAGTGACCAACTCATCGACGCCCTGCTTTGATTGGAATAGAGTTCATTGCTGCTTAGGAAGGACTGCCATTTTGTTTTAGCCGACAGCCAGTCAGGGCGTTGAATTTATCGCTTTGGCTCTCGCCTTGGTCCTGCTTTTATTATGCAGATTTTCCACTGTAACTTTGCAGTGTTTTGACGTTTTGTGCATTGGCTTCTCTTCCTCGTAAATACGTGGTCAATGGGCTCCACTCCAACTGTTACAAAGTCATAAGAAACAAAATAGCCGTTAGAGCAACACTTTATTAGTCAAAATTAGAAGGACTTTTTCCATTTAAAGCCTTTGAAAAAGTATCTTACATCTGGGCGTGGTTTAAGGTCAGACAGATGTTTCTGGACAGCCGCAAAATGTTCTTGAGTCTGGAATTACATGCTATAAAAAACTCCATAATGATTTCTGTGGTACATTCCAGACTCTATATAAAGCATTGTGTATGTGTGCTAAAAGCCACTGGTGAGTTTAATAAATAATGGTTCTGGTCTTCTAGATCCTCTCTGTGTGAGCTCTGATCTGGTAGTGACAGGCAGACGGTGGGTGTGAAGATATGCAGCTCTGAGCTAAAGAAACTATAATCCCTTTATCATTATTCTCATGACTGTGTGGTTGGATGTGATTATGTTTAACTGAGTTGTTGCTTGCGTGCTGCCACCAGATATAACATAAATCTGTGTTTTGAATGTGTGCCTGCAGGACAGTGAAGGACTGGTGTTCCACTACTGGGCCTTGTTTGACGGCCACGCTGGTTCAGGTGCAGCAGTTGTCGCCTCCCGCCTACTGCAGCACCACATCGCCTGCCAGCTCCAGGCCGTCATCGAGATCCTACGCAACCTGGCCTCCCTGCCCCCGACCGTCCTGGGTGAGGAGCCCGACAACAACCCCTACCTCCAGGGAAACACCCCAGGCCCACACCGAGCCCTGACCCGGGCCGCTTCGCTGCGCGGGGCCGCCGGTGCGCCGGGGTCCCCGTGCAGCACGCCACCTCCGCCACGCTTCTTTACTGAGAAGAAGATCCAGCATGAGAGCCTGGTGATAGGAGCCATAGAGAACGCCTTCAAAGAGATGGTGAGAGACAGACGCAAGGTCGGGATGAATTTTAGTCCACCCGTCCTGATGGTGCTTTCACACTCACTGGATTCACTCTGTCATGCATCATTTAGGATTTTGGCTGAGACTAGAGGAAGGTGAGGTTGTTCATTATCTTCTTGCAGGGATCAGTTGTTTGACCCTCATCTGTACCACCTATATAAAAGAGTTTTTTAAAGTCTGGTGTCCTGGGTGACATTTCTGCTCTGTTGCACTGGCAGTAATGCTTTTTATGTCAAGCAGCAGTGATTGGGTTGTCAGAGCCTGATTGGCGATACACAGACGGTGAAGAGCAGAAAGTTCGATCGAGCATGTGATCATCTTAAATAACGGATACAGCTTATGAATACAAAAGGAACACTTTGTAGAGTCCTTTCCCGATGTTGTTTGTATATTCCAGCTGTGTGTCACACCTCTTTTATACGTCACTGGTGCCGTAAAAGACTTCCGCAAAGGATAAAACTGCATGCTCACTCATCGCTCCTTCTGGCAAGCCTCCTCTCTCCTCTAGAAGCCTTTCAGGACTTGAAACCGATCGATTTCCCGATCACAGGCAGGAGGATGGACCAGAGAGGAGACGAGGAGGCGTGGCGGAGCTCGAGGCAGCATAAGCACGCCGAAAGTGTTTATGTGGGGGGGACAAAACAAACTGCAGGTTTAAGTTATTCAGGCTGCTATGATAGTTTGATGTCTCATAGCAGGAAAATTTGAGGTGTTGATACTTCTTGAACAGGTTTCAAGGTCCTCATTCTGTGCAGTCATTGTTCAACAGATGTTTGTGTTTGTGTTGTTAGATAGCTGATTCAGTGTGTTGATCTGCTTAATTTGCGTAGGAAAGTCTCACCATGATTTCCATTTTTTCTTATTTGAAGAAAATGAATAGTGCTCAAGTACATGACACTGTATATTTTTGCTGCAGCAACACGTGTGTACGCAGTAAACATTTGCACAGGATATGGAAATTTATTTCGTAAAGGAGCCAGCACATGCAAATAAGCACCGATAAACAAAAGCTGCTATCAGCTGCTGAATTCCTGCTTCTATTTGCTGTCGTAATATGACGGATGCTGCACTTACGAATATTCTGACCACATATTAACCAACACACGCACTTGCACGGAGAGATGATTGACCTTTCGCTTCTCTGTTTATAGCTTATTTAGACATCTGGCCTCAGAGAGCTGGGTTATGAAATGAATGCTGCTGGCTAAATGCCACTCAGCCGTGCACACGAGGCTGTGGATTTCTGTTTCGCTGTCAAGTTCAAAGGCAGCATCTGACTAAATATGTCTCGAATAATTTGCTTTTAAATTCGAGGCACTTAGCCGAATTGTGTGTCTGTGATTGCAGAAGCAGCTACAGGACAGTCAGTTTTTTGTATGTTATCAAATGTATCCCAAACTCTGATTCTTTACAGAGATCTGCAGCCTACATATTATCAAAAAAGAGTCTTTTATACTGTTCAGTTTTGTCTTTCCTTGTTATTTCCCTTGCCTTTTATGCTCCTTCACAAGCCAAAGTCTATGCAGTATTACCACTAGATGGCAATGGAAAACAACCCACGCTGCTCAAGCTGGACCCCGCGGTACCCAGATTTAATAGACCACAGAAAGCTCCTCCCAGATCAACCCCGCCACCGTTTCCCTTGTGGAAAAAGAAGAACTCTTACATTCGATTTGACGCTCTCTGTAGGAGACAATCACTGCATCAGTTCAGACTGTGACTCCTGGAGAACCTGCAGGAAAAGAACACATAGAACAACACAGATCGCTGTCTGCATAAGTCACGCGAGACATATTCGTGTTAACTGACATGAGGCCATTTAACTGATCAGTCGTCCACAACGATGCCGACATACCGTCTGTCTCTCCAAAAAGTCTTATTTCTCTGCATCTTTACCTTACGACCTTATAATCATGTTATGTTATTGACTCAAAGTCCCAGACTTCTGCCCGTGTGGGCTGCCTGCCGTGTGGATTTTGACTTGTGTCTTCATTTTTACTGTCACATATGGGCGGATGTGGGAGGTTTTTAAAGCTTTTCATCTGTTGTCTTCTTAAGCGATGCTTCATTAAAGACTGACAAAACTGTCCCCCCCGCGTCTCTGCCTTTCCCAGGATGCCCAGATTGAGAAGGAGAAGCAAGTCTATAACATCACAGGAGGATGCACTGCCCTCACTGTGGTTTACCTGCTGGGAAAACTATACGTTGGGAACGCAGGTGACAGCAGGTGTGTATGCTTATCTTCTGTCCACGCAGTGAAAGGGTCTGCACGGCAGCGGGATTAAAACAGAATAAATTAGGTTTGTTTGAAATAAATCTCTTGCCTCGTCACATTCCCCGAGCCACTTTGTGACAGAATGAACATGCTGGGGCAGAGGCAGTGAGAGGTTCGACCAATAGAGCTGCTCGTTCTTTTGAATATAAAGGCTGCATGTGCATTACTTTCACCTCTTTCTGTGTCTGCAGGGCCATCATTATCAGAAACAATGAGATCATTCCCATGTCCACGGAGTTCACACCAGAATCAGAACGACAGCGGCTCCAGTTCCTGGTAAGAAAACTCTGCATGATGTCTGGTCTTTAGTCTAAAGTCCTTACAAATATATGTAAAAAGGTTATTCACAGAAATCCATGTTAGCCAACTTAAATCCACACTCTGTCCACACGGTTAGCAAGCGGACATCCCCGGTACTTCAGCTCAGTTTATTGAGTTGACCAGAGGTTCGGGGCTTGTTGTCAGCCAGTTTCTCGCTGTGCGTTCACACAACAAGCAACACGATCAGCAAGACATTTGAAGTCCATCAACTTCCTGTAGAGCTGCGAAACAGCTCAACAAGCTTGTCAGCTGAGAATAGCTGGCTGTGATTGACCTTTTTATAGTCGGTGGCAGTGCGCAGTGACTCATGTGTCTGCACTTCCATGCTCCCTTTTGATTTTGTGAATAAATGTCTCACAGACGCTTGGATAAACAATGCGCGCTTTAGTAGGAAGCAGTTGAAAGCTCGTCAACGAGTGCTTTCTTTCTGCGTCTTTATATGATATGGCATGCACCGATGTCTATGTACACAGGATTAAGAAAGAGTGAAGTGGAGCCTCAATGCATTTTATCTTATCACAGATATATTGGTATTAGCATGTCTGCCAGTAAATAACGAGAAATAGCACAGAAATTTAGAGAGATGTGCGAGGTAACAGTGTCCATTATGTCCTGCTCACATTTCTTTTTTACATCATGTAAAACAAAGGAAGGAACATGCTGAACATGTTACCTTTATATGAAGTTTCTTGAAATCCTTTTAGGTGCCACCAACCTGCAACAAAAGCACTGAGTTCACACAAAGGGTGAGCACTTGTAGATTGTCTTCTTATCTTTTTGTTCGTATTAAATCCTTAACAGTCTGCTACAAACACAACCAGTAAAGGCTCTGTCCTCCTCAGTGTATGTGTCAAGCAGGTGTTTGTTATCAGTGATTATATTGACCTCAACTCCACCCCTCAATCATCACTCCGAGCCTTCACAGCTCCACCGCACGTCAGTCACCACAGCCTTGACCAGTGAAAGGAGACAATTTGAGTGCTTGGCCCAGTATTGAATGAACTGGTTTATTTATGAGTCAAGGTTCTAGAAAATGAACAGAATAGAATTTTCTCTCCAATGTCACTTATTATCAGCCTCAAAACTCCAGTATGAGTCAGGCTTATACACAGTAAGTGGCAGCAGACCAAAAAAATAAAGTAATGGCGTAAAGGGATGTGCCACGTCACATTGTTCGTGGTAATTCCAGTCAAATCCATCATGGTGATACTGGTAATGCTCTGACTTGTTGATGTAATGATGTCACGCACACCTACAACAAGTGTGGCTGAAAGTGAAAGTAGTGCTGCTGCCAGCCCCACGGTGGAGGAATTAGTTCTACACTACAGTAGTGTGGAAGTGGTTTGTCGTCAGTTATCGCAGAAATACCCTGAAATATCATGATATCATTTTCGGGCCACGTCGGCCACCCCTGTGATGGAAGATGACTTCCATTTGATTTGCAAATCTGCCCCACATTTATTTGCTTGACTGACTTGAAGACCATCATTGTCTGTCCTCCAGGGCTTCATGCAGCCTCACCTGTTAGGAAATGAGTTCACGCACCTGGAATTTCCCCGGAGAGTTCAGAGGAAGGAGGTGGGCAAGAGGATGCTCTACAGAGATTTCACCATGAATGGATGGTAAGTCTTTTTTCATTTTCTCTTTTACACCCTATTTTCAATGAGCAGACAAAGACCCCTGCCTCCGTAAAATGAGTTCCTGGCGGTGACTGGCCGGCCTTGCCATGAATCATACCTGTAAAATGAAACCTGCTAATGTAACCTGGGAGGGCAAACTCCAGCCCTCTCCAGCTGCAGCCAACTCAAATGAAACAATAATCTGAAAAAGATTTCAGTCGTCTGCTGCTTCTATCAACCCCTTTTTGCCTCCTTTAATGCGACTTACACTCATCTATACAGTGAGCGCTGAAGAGCCCAGCAGAGAGCTAATGAGGGAGCGGCCTGAGCTGATATGATATAATGATACAGCAGAGATGATCCTGCATGCGCGCCGCTATGTGGGTTAGCGAGGCACCATGCTGTTTGACTGTGGTGGCAGTGGAAGCCAGTAATGAGATGTGCTTTTACTGACACACTCGCTCTCACTCAGACACACAGAGGCACATACAGCACTGTGTGTGTGGTGCTGTGTGATGTATATTTCACTATAAGACCAGCCCTCAGGAGCAAGAGCCGTGCCAGCCGGGATGTGCCACTGCACGGGCTGCTGTTGTTTCTGCTCACATCCAGGCAAGGGAGTCATTTTTATATATTTTGTCTATTTCTCAGACGGTTAGTTCACGTTTGGTTAGCGCTGCTAGCCTGTGTTCCACGAGGGCGTTAAAAAATACAGATAGATTAAGAATTAGCGACTATTGTTTGTGTTTTTAAGTTATTGCTGCCATTCCATGTAGACATTGAATCCATTGGTAACACAGAAATGTTGACTATACGTGTTTTTCTATACAACCTTTTTTTCAGTTAACATGAGTTAAGTCAAAGTTTTCAAATACAACATGTTAAATACATTTTTCAGCAGAAATGCAGAAATGAAATATTGTTTGAATTAGAAATTATGATCAGGGAACAAGTAAACATTCTGAATTTGAACAGGCATTCAGTGCTGCTTAGTGTAATGACGTAGTCCTTTATTCCAGCTGTCCATCTGACTCTCTTTATTTAGGCCATGTTGACATGCTGTGCTGATATATAGACCACTATGTTGGTGCCTATGTGTGCGTCTGTGTGTTTGTGTATTACTCATGCTGTGGGGACATAAATCTGTTTACACAGTCATATTGTGGTGATTTGCCTTCATTATGGGAACAAAACAAAAGTCTCCATGACGTAAATTGTTCAATTTTAGGGTGGACACTTGGGTTATGGTAAGGTTTAAGTTAAGGTTAGGGTAAGTGTTAGGGTTAGGGAAGTAGTGGTTATGGTTAGGGTTAGGGTAAATATAAAGGAAATAAACAGAAGTAAGTCAGTGTAATCTCCCCAAAACCTTCTCAGAATATGCTTTTGTCTGCCCTTGAGCAAGGCATTGTTCATATTGACCTCCACAAGGACCAAACTGCTCGCCAACATGTCCTCATATTGCTTGTTTGGTCCAACAACAGCCCAACATTCAAACACGTTTTAATACAGAACAGAGAAAAGCAGTAAAACCTTCCATGTTTGGCATAATTCTTTTTTTTTTCTTTGTTTTTAGCTCTCAACATGTGTAACTGTGAAATGCAAAGTACGACAGTGAAAATGAGCGTTCTCATTTGGCAGCCCTGAACGTCCAAGATAAAACAGTGGGAAGATAAATTAGTGCAGCGTGTGACTCACTGTTGTTTCTCTCTTTATCAGAGGTGTTAAGTTTGATGAGCAGGAATGCTGGGGTGCCTGATGGATGAAGAAATTGTATCTGCACCTCTGCGGCACATAGGCACAAGGGAAAAGAGCCAGGCAGAGAGAGAGTGTTGCATTCAGGTCGGGGAAAGTACACGTCTCGCTTCTGAGACAGACAAATGGGCGGAGAGAGACGTGGACTGACAGTCTCGGCAAACCTTGGTCAGATATGAAGCTGTTTGAAGTTGATATTCTCCATTGACTGGTGACGCCAAGTCTAATCTATCTAGTTTAAGTACATCAGCGTCAGCCATGGAGTCTTTCAGTCTGACTTCAAAGCTCCATTTCTAAGTGTATTCTCAGATCTTCTGCCTCCATTTGCGCACTCCTGAACTCATTTTTTTTTGTTGTTGTTGCTTGTGTTTGCTTGCTCGCTAAATTTTTCAGAGGCGAAAGCGCTTGTTATTGCACTCCAGAGAGACGTTCTTGCAATGAGACACAGGATCAAAACCTACAAGGACAGCAGTGGCTTTGTTTCCTACCTACGTGTTTATTAAAAAGGGCCAAGCAAGAGCAAGAAGAAAGGAAATGTGTTTTATTCAAAACAGATATAACTGACAAACACGAGATCTTAAAAAAAATTAAAGGGCTCCACCATATTTACTCATTAAGATCAGTTTGCTCATCATGGAGTGTATTCAGCCTCTGAAAACACTTTCATAAGTCTATAGGGTTATATCTCCGCTTAGGCTTGGGGACATACATTTTTAACAAAAGTACTCCAACAAGTCCCCAAACTTTATGAACGTTCAGTCCTAAATTGCTGAGTTACACCTTTAATCGTGTAGGACAGCACAAGGAAAATTATACAGAACTTAAAGCAGACACAGTTAACATTTTGGCCACTTGGGGGCAGCAGACACAGAGCAAATATAGCATTCATTTGCAGATGAAGTTTTGGTCACTTGATGAATGTCAGTCCATTATTAACTGTCCTTTTAGCTCCGTTTTTGTCTCCACCACATTGAGGTAAATATCTGCCTAGCTAGGTGCTAAATGCTCCTCTGTTCACCAGCTTGTCGCTAACTTTGTCTGTCTGCAGTTACAGCAGTGTATAGTGAAAACCTGCTGAATCTAGAAATGTGGTGAATGAGAGCAGTGTGAGTGAACTGTAAAGCTGTAGACCGTGAAAGACGCTCAACGTCTCGTAAAAGCTGAGAGTAACAGCAATTAGTGAATGAACTGCATTAGTGAATGAGGTTTGGAAGTGAGCTCCCCTTCCAGATGTTGAGATGGTGAATAAGGGACAAAGGGGCCCAGATGTGGTCAAGCTGCAAAGCATCAGTCCCACAGTAGTTGATGCCTCACCCAAGAACTCATGGCAGTGTGTTGTCTTAAATCTGGATGGTCATGGTGCACCTGAGGGAGAGGTGTTAGGACCTGCTGACTCTGCTGTGAAGCCAAAGGGAAAACGTTTAAGATAGTACAATTAAGAGAGATCTCAAAGGTCTTCTCGCCTCTTTTTTAAAGTGTGTGTATATTTGTGTGTGAACGGATGTGTCAGACAGTGAAAAGATCCATTCACTGTCTTGGTCTGCTTTTCTTCCCTCTCCTCAAACGCAGGGCGTACAAGACCATCGAGGATGAAGATCTCAAGTTTCCACTGATATACGGGGAAGGGAAAAAGGTGAGAGTGTGTGTGTGTGGGTGTGTGTGTGTGTGTGTGTGTGTGTGTGTGTGTGGACTCCGAGCTCTGTACCTCTACTCTAGAATTCAGAACTGCAGAGAAAATCACTCCCACTAACATTGTCAGTCTGACACAAACACACACACACACACACATGCACTACATGCCTGCCAGCCACCCAGAGAGTGGGCGAACACTTGGTCTCTGATGTGCGAGTAACACACAGTGTGCCTGTGTGTGTCAGTGTGCACCCTCACTAGAAGAGAGAGCAGACGGTCCATCTGTTTCACTCCAGTAGCTACATCTAACACACACGGACATTCAGACAGACACACACCACTCGGGAGATGACAGTTGTCTCTCTGAGAAGCGAAGTTAATTCCCACCGGGACGGCAGGGGAGAGATGAGCAGAAGAGACGGAAAACTGCAAACACTCCAAATGAATTGCACAAAACGCTTCAAATTCTCAGTACGCGTCGTGTTTGCTTCATATTTTCAATCAGTTCAGTTTGATGCGATGAGAGGCGAAAACGGGAGTCTCCACCAGAGAGGAAAGCGGCGCTGACGACCACACGGCGCCATTGTTGTCTGATGAATAGCTGTTCAATTCAGAGAACAGACAGGAAGAAGAGTTTCCACACAGCGATAAAAGAGCGGTGGAGTAGCGAGAGAGAATTTGATAAAGGAATAGGAAAATAACAGTTTCATTCCGCTTTCAGACCTCAGAACAGCATCACATGTTGTGATATTTGTTTGTTTCATGCAGCACCAAATTCATTTTTCCCCCCAAAATGCAAAGCTATACTGCAACAGCACTGTGAGAAATTACCAGCTCCACCGCCTACTGCTGTTGTAAATTGTGACTGGGAGGTAACAGGGTGAAACACTGCCACTGTGGTTACTGTCAGTCAGTATGGTGCCATTTTCACATCCATATGTTCATCATTCACTAACTGACAAGCACTGTTTTTTTTTTAACTCTGACAGAAATGTGCAAGAAACCCAGACTAAGCCACTCTGTGTTTTGCAGGCACGAGTGTTGGCCACCATCGGAGTGACTCGAGGGCTCGGTGATCATGACCTCAAGGTTCATGACTCCAACATCTACATCAAACCGTTCCTTTCCTGTTGCCCTGAGGTAAGAGCAAGCACTGCTAATAGCCTGCTGACACATGTTTGATCACTGCAAAGTAAGTTTAAAGGCTCAGTGTGTGAGATTTGGTGGGATCAAACCTCTTCAGTGTAGGACATGGTGGTGTTTTATGATTTAAGTTGTGCTTAAAGGAACAATGCTACATTATTTAAGAGAAACGCATAGCTGGAGCCAGCAGCTGGTTAGCTTAGCTTAGCATAGCATGGAGACTGGAAACAGCAGGCCATGCACACTTCCAGTTTTTATGCTAAGCTAACGTGGTTGCTGGCTCTGGTTACAAATTTCCGATACATATGAGGGTGGTATCAATCTTCTTATTTAACTCTTGGCAAGAAAACAAATGTAATTCTCTGTGTTCTATGTTGAATCATTGCTTAAAATCTTAACGTAAGGTTTAACCCTCAGACGAGGGGTTGTGACTTGTAGCTGGTACGGTTGCAGACTTCTTAATGAGCCGGATCGGATGTTGCACACGTTTCTTTTGCTTTCTCTAGCTCTTCTTGCCGGCCTCTTTGCTTATCTTGTGTTGTCACATGAATGATGTTGCATATGCCTGTCGAATGGCTCACCCTGCTTCTACCCCTGGCATATCTGCACTACAGTCACTGGAGGTAGCATTTTGCTGCATCTCTGTCTGAGCAAGGTCCTCTGCAGCAGGAGAACTTGAGCTCACCTGTCTGACTGTCTGGCACCGCTTTCAAAGCGCTTTCATCTCCTGATGTAGTTTGTCTTATAGAGTTTTGCATTTTTCCTCCCACAGCTCTGTGCTTGATCTTTAATTCATTAATACCCGGGTTCACGCCAGGTTCACGTGGAAGACTCAACTCCTCTCAGCACTCTGTCTCCGTCTGTGTCTCTTTCTTTCTCTCACAGACACAACTTTCACCTCTTACCAAAGGCTCTCAAGTGGTTTCTTGAGATGCTCTCAGTGAATGAAAACTGCATTGAATTCATTAAGTTGTGAAAATGCCATGCACTGTGCTGTGTCAGTATAGATTTCAATATGGTTCAGAAACCTGAGTGTCCTTGAACTTGCCAGCCGCTGAAAGAACTCCTTCAGTTCTGTATAACTGTAGAATTTCGAGTGTTATTGTTCCAGTTTTTGAGCTTACTTTTCTTTAGCTAAAATTTGTCTCGTTTCACTTATTTTTGCCGTATGTGTAAAAGCAGAGTAGAAAAACCACGATAATTACACAGAAAACATGGAAACAACCAGTATGTGAGAAAAGCATGGAAAAGTTTAGATCAAACAGAAAAAGAAGCAATAGGAAAACGCATTTGTGTCTTTGATCACAGAATCAGAATGACATCAGAATGTTCTTTATATACATTTTTCATATATATCAGTATTTTTAGCCTCTAACCAATGATCAGTCAACCGCTTCAGTACTCTGAAGCAGACCAACTTGGCAGAAGGCAGGGGAGGCACGAGATTGGACCTTGCTGGTTGACCTAGAGTGCACATCATAGAGCTTACTGTGCCCTGGGAGGACGCAGTGGAAGTCCCTCAAATATGCTGAATTAGCAGCTGACGCCGGACAGCGTGGCTGGAAAGCAAAGGTTCATCCAGTTGAGATCGGCTCCAGAGGCTTTGTGGGAAGATCCACCATCAACTTGCTTAGGGCCATGGGAATCTGTGGCCAAGCCCAGCGTCAAGCCATCAAAGCCCTGTCCAGTGCTGCTGAGCAGACAAGCCAGTGGCTTTGGATAAAAAGGCTAGACCCCAACTGGGCCACCAGGTGACCCGGTGCCAGCAGGGAGAGATGGTGGTAAGGCAGAGGGGGGGCACCTGGGACGCCAGGTGTTGCCGATGAACCCTCTAGAGATGTTGTGGGCCTATCATCAAAACACCGGGCACCTGATGACCCTAATGATGTCTAGACACACCTTAGCCCTCAAGGACATCTCCTGTTTCCCCATCAGAATACAGGAACATCCCCAACTCGTCTCATTGGGTCTAGATAAGGGATTGTATCATTTAGTCCTATGCAGAACTCTCTGTAGACTCTTGGTCTTTTTTTCTGTAATTAAAACATAAAGAAGCCTGAATTTTAGTGCTGTCTGAAGTCACAACAAGGATGTGCATTAAGTGATAAAAATGTACCAAAGTGCTTCAGTTGCTCAAGTTTTGAAGATCTGAAGCTTCAGGATGTCGAGCGACAATAAGTATTTTTAATGAAACCCTTCACGTGTTGTGCTCTGGCCTGCAGGTTAAGGTGTATAACCTGACGCAGTATGAGCATGGCGCTGATGATGTTCTTGTCATGGGAACCGACGGCCTCTGGGACGTCCTCTCCAACCAAGAAGTAGCCGAAGCCGTCACCACGTTCCTCGCCAACTGTGATCCTGACGACCTGCACAGGTTTGCTGATGTGAATTGTGCCACCGTGTTGCATCTTTTATTTAACAAGCATTGCTTCCCTATCAAGGATAAATTCTAGCTTTGGCCACAAACCTGTTCGCATAATTTTCACACTTTTTATTATATCTGCAGATAAAGTCAGAAATAGAAATTTTGTCTTACCAGTACAGATTAGGGCAAATACCTTCTCATCTCAATATGGCCTGTTGTGTCACATGGTATAAAACAACTCACAGTTCAGTGGATATGGGTTTTATTATTGTTTCTTCTGTTGTCCAGGTATACAATGGCAGCACAAGACCTGGTGATGCGAGCACGCGGCGTCCTTCGGGACCGAGGCTGGCGGATCACCAATGAGCGTCTGGGCTCCGGAGATGACATCTCCGTCTTCATCATACCCCTGATGTACGGAAACCGTCAGCCCTGAGGAGCCCAGCAGAGATGCTGCGGTTCAAGGACCTGAAGGGCTTGTAGGCTCTTAAACCAACAGGGCTGATTAGTCCTGGACTGAGATTCCCCTTTCAGCCTCCTTAGTGCTGTTTGCACATTTCTTTTCTTCTTCAGACCAAGGATATACTAATATTTGGATATTTAGATTGTTTCACATCTCTATAGGAATTCAGAATTGGTCAGCCACCACATTTGGCTGCTCAGGGGAACAACAGTCAGCACTTTTGTTGATTTTTAAAGCCTCAACACAAACGCATGGTAATTTAATTTGTCGTGAATCAAAAGAAATGATTTGGCCTGTTTGAAGTTGATGAAAGTGATGGAAATATCTTGAGTATTATTAGTTAGAAGCAGTTCCAGGATGCCCCTGAACTTCTGCAGAGATGTGACAGCTAAAGTAGACGAATGCTATTCCAAAGTGAAGAAAAGACCTTTCTTTCTTTCTTTCTTTCTTTCTTTCTTTCTTTCTTTCTTTCTTTCTTTCTTTCTTTCTTTCTTTCTGTCCTTCTTGCAGTGTTGTATGATACTTGGCTCCTCCTCTTCCTCCTCCTTTAGCCCACCCCCCCCCGTACTGTACTGTCAACTTGTTTGTAAAAAAGAAAGAAAAAAAAACCCTCCTTCGTCTCGTGACCATGGACGGAGCTGACAGGTCAGCTGCATTTTCTGTTTGCCACAGTGTGGCTTTGAAGGGTTCACTTTGCTGAAGAACTGCTTCCAGATTGCTTTTCAGATTACAGACTGATTACACGCAGAGATTTTGGCTGGTATGAGCCCCAGAAACCTGAAATCAGTTGTCACGTGGAAAGTTGCCTCTGTTTCACGTGCAGTTGGTTTTCATTTCTCTGAGAGTGTGCACAACTGACCAGTGTGGACGTAGAGGGAAGGAGATGAGGACCTGAAGTTACAGTAGCAAAGCAGATCAGGCATCAGTTTTACTGTGGAAAGAGTGTGCATGGATCCACAGCGGGGACATAGCTTGATAGGGGTTGTGATAAGAACATGATTTGAGTCTTAAAATTCAAAAATACTACTAAAAATCAATCTCCAAAAAATAACTCAGTTTGTTGGTTAGCAGTCATGGTTATGGTGTTTTAACTTGGCTGGATATTTCCTGAACTGACGAGGGCCTTGCTAAGAAGCTAGCTAGTTAGCTAAGAAGATCGGTGCCACCCTCATATGTGTGCTACAGCCAGGACAAGGTTAGCTTAGCTTAGCTAAAGACTGGAAGCAGGCGGGATATAGCTGGTTTCGCTCTGTCCAAAGGTAAAAGCCCTTTAAAACCTCAAAATGAATATGTTGTATCTCTTTTGTATAGATAAACAAATGACATACTACATGTTAGCTTATGTGCTGGTAGACAGCCAGGCTAGTTGTTTCCTGCTTCCAGTCTTTAAGCTAAGCTAACAGTCTCCTGGCTGTAGTGTCCCATTTAATGGACAGATACAAGAGTGGTGACAGTCCTCTCATTTAACTAAGACTAACTAACTAAGTTCCTTGTCAGGAAGTATTACATACAAGCTAAACTGTACGCTGGGAAACTACGAATTTGAGTTTTTCCCAATTGAAAAATAACCTCATCAGAATAAACCTTAGATGTGATTAATTGTACATCAGCGTACTTGCACTTTAGGCTGACCGGTATCATTAGCCAAGGAGCCGTGATTTATGAAATGACAAACAGGCAAATATTCCCTGCAGCAGGGAGGATTAAATTAAATTTCTAATTGTGATTTTAAAAAATAATGAAAACACTATCGACGCCATGGTGAAGAAAAGTTTCACAGAGAAAAATAACCCTGAAAGCTTTCTTTTGCTTTGACATGTTTTGCATGTTTCATAAGCTTTAGATGCGCGACGCAGATAACATTTGTCTTCAGAGGGACAGGTTTGGGAGTAACACTATGCTATGTTTGGATGTAGTGATTTACTGTGTGTCAGTGCATGCAGTGACATATTGTAGGCCCGGGAACATGAGCGACGGTGCAATGGTTTACACTGCTGTTTGTTTTTATATGGACTGAATTTGTATTTCTGTAATGTATCTAAGAGTTAGTGTTAATGTTATTTGTTTGTAAATGTGCAGAGACCATGCATATATTTGTAAGGTTACTTAGCATCCCCGACGTTTAGCACAAGAGCTAAGGGTGCGACTGATGGTGAAGGAAGGGAAAAACGGAACAGAAAAGGGTAACACAAAACCAAATGATGTGTTTTTTCCCACTTGTGAGGTTTCAGAAAGAAGAGCCACCATGAAGAATTCAGTTTGTCTGAAAATAGTGTCGCGGCCTCAAAAACTGACATGCATGTGTTTTTTTTTTGTTTTTTTTTTTTTCGCCACCTCCCTACATAATTATTCTGTGTTCGTGCAGGCCACACTCCTCGGCCAGCCACACTGGGTGAACATGCAGGAGATGAGAAGCGATTCCATTGCATGTTTTAATAGTTAAGTCCTCGACTTGACTTGACTCTCCTCAGCAGTGGATATGTAGAGCTTTGGAGTAGCACTGCTGTGCTGACTGTACAGACTTGACTGTAAAGTGAAAACATGTCTCCTTATTTTATAATGAGTCCAAAGAAGTTCAAATGGAAATGGTGCCGTGCCAGGATGAGGAAGCCATTGTTAGAGGAACGGTTCAACATTTTGGGAAGCACATTTACTTGCTTTAATGGGAGGATTAGCTTAGCATAATGACTGGAGAGAGAGGGAAAGAGCTAGTCCAGTAAAGTGAGCTTTAGAGCCAGGCTGGCTGTTCTCTCTCTTTAAGCTAAGCTAACCGTCTCCTGGTATCAATCTTCTCAAAGCAAATAAACATAATTTCCCCAAAACATTGAACTTTTGCTTTGCGTCACATGATATGCGCCTTCGTGTTGCCTGGGCTGTTTAGCATTGTAGCTCTGACTTCTTTGCAGCTGACACTCATTGACATTCCTCCAAGCAGCACTCATTTACATCTGCCTGGAGTTTGTATGGTGCATTTATCCTCCTGTACATTCCATGAAAGAAAGATTTCATTTGAAAATGATGTATTGTAATTCATTATTATTTGTTGTTGCATTGGTTCTTCCATCAAATAAGCTATTTGATAGAAATTCTATATGATTTATTGAATGTCTGTTTTTATTTATGCTTTTATTTAGTCGTAATTTTTTTAGTAAAACCTGTCCTGCCGCCACCTCAGCATTGTCATAGCATGTGACCCAGTTCAACAGAGCGGTTACAAACAACCAGACTTTCAACATAGAGAGCGAACTGTGAACATGTCGAGACAATGTCTGATCGGGGCATCAGAACCTGTTGAATGTTCATCCTCATACCCGTCATTAAGCCTTTTCTCTTAGATGAATGTCAAAGAATGACTATATGATTTACTTTTGTCATCCTACTGTGCCACCCAGCGGCTGCACATCAACTCAGGTTCAGTTATCATGTGTAGTTAAAGTGGGCAAGGACTTTTCTGAAGGCAGGGAATCCTCCAAGGTGGGTTATTAGTGCCACTGTGTTTGCGATGACATGGGAGTGGATTGTTGTGTTCGGGAAGCTCTTAGACTTGATATTTTGCTTTGTCCCTTCAGCCCGACTGTAGGTTTCCCTTTTCGAAGTTGCTGTATTGTAAAAGTAGGCACTGCTGTTGTTTTTTTCTACCTATAGAATATGTGGTGGGAAAATGAGAAGAGCTTTTTTTTCTGTAGCAAAGAGGAAGTTTGAAGCCCTGAGGGAAACCATTTTTAAGTGACCATTGTGCTACCTTCAACCTATTCATTTGTGAATGTGAAATGTACATTTTGTATAACAGAAAGATCAAAAAAGAAATATTTTTAATGTTTCCTTGTGCAACTTTTCGGGGGTGGAAAACAATGTTTACCTTCAGTGTTTCTTTTGCAGAAATGAACTTAAAAGAAAATAAATGTTAAAGATCAATGGAAAAGATGTTTGTGTCATGGAAATAGAAGAATGTCATGTAAACTTTAGGTCAATATGCAAACAGTGTAGTCAAGAGGGGCGTAGTTCCTTCCCTGCTTCTTCTCAAACACCATCAGCTCCTTATCAGTTTCTCGCTCCTCAATCTGAAAGAGCAAGGAACAAGAGGAGAAGTGCAGAAGCACTAATCAATAGTGTTGCTGTTTCTATTCCCAGGGTTCTACTTGAGGGAAAGCCAAAGCTAACAAAAACAGGGTCAACTGGCCTCCATAAGGCTAGTTAGACAGACAGCAGAGGGATTCATTAGTGGAACTACACAGTGCTCACAGAATCTCAAACATTCACAGACGCACTGACAGAACAGGGTCAATTCATGCACTATCCTGTGGACTCACTGGATGCACAGATTAATACAGACACAGCTCTTAATGATGATGAGGTTAATGATAATAACTATTTACATCAGGGAAAATAAATATTGAACGCATCAACATTTTTGTCAATAAACATATTTCTAATGGGGCTAGTGAAATTAATTTCTCGCCAGATGTCAGTAACAACCCGGGTGATCCACAAATCAAAGAAATCCAAACAAATAAATCCGTAAATTAAGCTATGTGAAATAAAGTGGAATGACACAGGCAAAAAGTATTGAACACACAAACTAAAGGTCTTGCGAGAGCTCTTTGCTTTTACCCATCATGAGATGTTTCCTGTGTGACACCTTGGTAATGAGAAACCTTTTATAGGCCATCAATGAGGACTAAACCAGTCCTCATTGATTTGCACTGATAGGGGGCAGGATTGCATTCTAAATACTAACAGATTTCAGCTGCTTTCCTGGCTTTCCATGCCTTTTTGCACCTCCTCTTCCTCATGTGTTCAATACTTTTTGCCTGTCATTCCACTTTATTTCACACAGCTTAATTTATGGAGTTGTTTGGATTTCTTTGTTTTTGTGGATTACTTGGGTTGTTACTGATAGCTCCATTAGAAATATGCTTACTGACAAAAGGGTGATGCATTCAATACTTATTTTCCCCGCTGCATATAACAACTTTGAAAAAACCCTGAGTAAAAGCCACTATCCCAACCCTCCTTTATATCTACATTAACCACAGATCATCACATTTTCTATAAGATCATCATGTGTTTACAGGTCCTGTGAGAACCATGCATCTCTAAACAGCCTGTTTTCATTTTAGCTAATCCAAGAGGGTTTAAAACAGTTTATCTTAAGAGGGAAAAGATTTTTTTCAACCTATGAAGGAACACTTAATCCTTCAGTTCATCAGAAAAATTGGAGATACATGGCTTTGACTGGACTGGAAGGGTAAAAAATGCAATATTTGCCGCCTGAGATGTAGTGAAGTACAAGTATGAAGTTCAATAAAATGGAAATACTCAAGGTCAAGTACCTTAAATTTGTATGCAAGTACAGCACTTGAGTAAATGTACTTAGTTACATTCCCTCCCTCCCCAAATAATTTGCTTACTTTCTGTAAACTTCTCCTAAGTTGCACCGAGTATGTGATATAGCACAAATGTGACTTCCAGTGAAATGAAGAGCATTTACACATTAAGTTAATTCTCTAAATTACTAAAGCGGAATATCTGGATAAAAACATGCCAGTTCCTTTGAATGCTGGACACACATTTGTTGGCTTATCACGTTTTCCTTCAGGATCGCTTGAGAAAACGGGTTTAAAACACAAGAGGTGAAAAGAAGAAAACACAAACCCACGTGACATATACAATCAAAGTCACTTTATTTCAAAATGTAACATCTAAAACCAGTTATGTTTTAGGTTTACACGTGTTTCACATGAATATATCTGTCTTTACGCACAACAGTTTCTCCAGGAGATGACTATAATGAAGGCATGTTCGTCTACATGCGGTGTTCTCTGTTGACAAACAACACAGTGAGCTCAGTCAATTCACGTTGATCCGGTCGGACTCCTCTGTCGCAAGTCACCAGCGCCGGCAAGGCAGTAGATTGCGCAGTCATCTCCACAAGGGGTAATATGACAACCCGACCAACAGCACAAACTACTACCTCAACCAGCGCATGGCCCTGTTTCCTCTCTGCCTCTCCTTTTGTCCTCTTTGCTTTGGGATCTCTTCGCTCCACACTCAGTCTGAATCTCCGTTCAGCCTGTGTCGCTGTGCGTAAAAGCGCACGATAAAAAAAAAATGGCGTGCGCGCAAAACGTGGCCGCAATAAAGCGAGACAAAAACCCCACCCAAAGAAAAGAAGGGGGAAGAAACCCGCACCTCCTGTACCTTTCCCGTACTCTCTGCACCCGCTGTTCTCCTCAGATGACCTCAGTGAAAACGACATATGGCAGGTAAGGACGGCGGGGCTCCCCGACTGTTCCCCGTGTGGCACGGGCGACATCCATCACCAAGTCGGATCACAATAAGAGCCTGTGATATTAATGTTGTTCTGAAAGAATGATATTAAAATTCAGCCCGCATAACGTAAATGAGTCGAAGGAAGAAAACAGTTTAGGATCTGCACAACCCTGTTGTCGCCAGACAGCAAAACATGAAATTACGCGTGAAAAAAAATCACCATAAACACACCAAAATATTTACCAATTGTAACCAACACCAAATAAAATGTGCATTTTTTAAGCACCACTGGGGGAAAATGTGGTTATAAAAGTATTTTGTTTGCGTAATGAACCACATGAGATTAGCAGACCACCAAAAAAAAAAAAAAAAAAGTCACAATAAACTCACAGCTGAAATTCGACAGAAATATTACCGGGGCTTTGTTGGATCTCAGAGAACGTAAGAAAATTCCACATGGACTCGTTCACCTTGCAGCTGAACTGCAGCAGACTGTTTTATAATCTATTGTTGTCTGTTTCTGTCTCTGCGTCGTGACGGAAAGTTGTCCCGGCATCCAGCCCACTCGATTCAAAACACGAGAAAGGTGTGCGGATCCACGGCGGAGCGACGTGCGGGCTATTCCTTCTGCTTTCTCCCCGCGAATGCCGCATGACAGGTAGGTGTGGAAAATGAGTGGAATTGGCGGAGCGGCGTGGATAAAATTCGCGGGGAACGTCAAGACGGGTGTAGGCACGGGCGGAGATTAGAGAAAAATACAGAGGTCTCACTCGGTTGGGTTTTCCGAGCACCGGCAGAAGAGAGAAAGTGGCGGAGAGCGCCATCAGCTGGCTGGAAAGAGCACCTTCATTTCTTTATAAGAGGGTTTTTATGAAGTCCTCCAGATTCTCCACGCAGCAGCTGCTAGATGCTCTTTTGGACTTAAAGCATTAGTTTAAATCATTCTTTCTTTCTTTCTCTGGAGCTTATTTTATTTTTTCCTGCTGGCTTTTATTCATTGATTCTTAAAGTTGTCTTCATTTTTAGACTTGCAAAGTTTTTATTTTTGGGTTTTGTGTGTGCACGTGAGTCACTTCGGGCTGCATGTTTGTATGAAAGGTGCTTTATAAATAAAGTTGTTCTGACACTTTGCAATAGCAGGATGACACAAATTCTTCCCGTCATGGAAATTGTCACAATAAAATCTGACAAATATGTGAATATGTTGGACCTATGTGATGTTTACTGACAGACATCAGCTTGTTGAAGAAGGTTTTTGTTTTTTTCGTCCTTGTTTGTATCGCAATAACATTGCTATTTTTCTGGAACGATGGAAATAACAGTAAACGGTCAAAATGTGCTCCATGTGTCATTAAAATCTGAAAATAATTACTACTCCAAATTCCTCATATACACATTTATATACAGGATGTGTGTGTGTGTGTGTGTGTGTGTGTGTGTGTGTGTGTGTGTGTGTGTGTGTGTGTGTGTGTGTGTGTGATTCAGCTGTGGAGCACATCACAGATCAAGCTTCAGTGTCTATAGACTCAAACCTGAGATTATGTTAAAAAAGTTCAACATGTCGGTTTCAGTCATCGATCACTTTCACTGACATGTTCGTTTCCGTTTTCTCCTCGCGAGTGATCCACTGTTCGACACACAGTCGATCCCTGTTCTCCTCCCTCCTATTGGTCAGAAGGATGAGCCGCCGCACAGGGGATCCTCCCAGCTGCGAGCGGGCAGAGAACCCGTCGGAACCCGGAGAGAACACCGTGTTCCTGCGCAGGGATCAGCCTGCAGCCGCAGCGCACTCTGGGGCGGAGAGAGCGGAAAATAAAATGGAAGGCAAGCTGACTTTCTCAAAAAGAAATTAAGCGATGCAGATGGGATTCAGGGGGTGCGAGGATTCTTCTTCACTGCTGTGGATCTGTGGATGCTTTTGATGAAAAGGAGTGAAGAAATGGAAAGCAGGTTCAGCTTCAACAGCATCATTGCTTTTACACTAAATGATAATACCACTGATCACTCAGGCCAGACTTGATTAAAAAACACATATTTTGGTTTTGCCTTTAACTTTGATTCTGATCAGCAGCAGCCTTTTTCTGTCCACCAGCTGAGAAGAGAACTAACGAGCATACCTTTGATTATTCATGAAAAACACACAGAACACCACATCAGGGACTGTGTTGGGGGTCTGGCAAGGAAAGGAGACACACACGCTCTACATACAAGAGGCGCTGCGGCGCACAGCGAGGAAAACCAGAGCAGGACCCACAGGAAGCTTTACACAACTTTATTGAAGATTGTGTATAAATACACATGCACATTTCAAATGTAAACCCAAGTGAACTCAAGTGCAGCCAAACCTGGAAACCCCCGTTATGTCGTCATGCAAGGATGTCTGGATTATTTTTACAAAAAAACGTCCCAAAATGACAGAACCATCCTTTTTTTAAAAAATATTCCCTCCCTGACAAGAGCACAGGCAAGACTTTGCAAACTAGTGTGTATGTGTGGACTCGAGCCACAGTCCCCCCCACCCACGACCCCACCCCGCCCTGCCAAGGTTTTAAATATATTGTCTGTTTATTATTAAATGCTTACATATAAATAAATAAACTTTATCAAATGTGCACTCACAGAGTGAACTCTTATGTACAGTATTGTATAAGCCTATAGTAGCAATCACATCTCACTCAGTCAGGATGGGGTGAGTCGCCCAAAAAGCAAGGCAGCGCCGAGGCAAGTGAAAGCACAGAGATGCTCATAAAGGCATGGTACACGTCTGATATTCTGAGGCGGCCACGACAGGTACGCTTAATGCTGTTTACAATGGAAAGAACAGGTAGAAAAAAAGAAAACGGAACACTCCACCATGGAGGATAGTTTTACATCGATGGAGGAATATCCTGCAACAATCTGCCACACAATATTTTCTCTGTATCATGTTCCCAAAAGCTGAACGGCCTTTAAGGCAGACTCACCCCATAGTTTTTTTTGTTTTGTCCCATTCTTCCCTCCCCATCCTTGAAGCTCAGGACCGCAAAGACGTCCCCCCCCCACCCCTCCCTTCCCCTCTCTTTAAAAGAGACGCATTCAGCAGTACCCATGAATTCATACAGCTAATATCAAAGGCGAATAACCCATTACCATCACATTCAACCAAACCAGGAAGTCATGGGGGGGAAAAAAGAAGGAAAAAAAACAAATCTGGCCCTATAAAGAATCAAAAAGGCATCAGCCACATACATCTGGTCAGTGTTCATTCCATTCAGCATACATTCTGGCCCTCTTGTGGGGAAAAAAAAAATAAAGTTTGAGATGACGTGGCTCCGATGGAACAAGCGGACAAAATATGGACATTCGCACACGAGTGTTGGTGCGTGTGAGAAGACGGTGCTGACGGCGACGTGCAAAGAAAAGGCGACTGCTCTGAGATTAAGAGTTAAGGCCGAGGTGATGCAAACAAGAGATGACCCATCTGATGTCAGCGAAATCACCGATGTTTCTAATCTCACAGCGCCTCCGATATGACCGGGGGGAGGGAGCGCAGAGCCGTGGTAAAGCTTTAAAACACCACCGATGAATAACTTAAGAGGGAGAGCTGAGGAGAGGGTTTGTGGCGTGGGATCTGCGAGTCTGAAAGCTAACTTTTCAACAGTCATCTGCTGCCATCCCTGCACATGATGTCGAGTGAAGACAGCGTGCGTCCGAACACCAGCTCCTGAAACACACTCTGCTCATTTACTTCTGCAGATAAAATGTGTTGGCTTATTTTGCAAAGTTAGCTGACTGGCATCTCAATCCTGCTTTCTTTCAGGTCTTAAGAAGGAGAAACGATCAGCAGAGGAGAGACCAAAAAAAAAAAAAAACAGGACCTGAAATCTCAAAGGTTCATGCTGCTAATAATCTGTCTAAAAACGCAAGATCACAGCAGCAGCAGCAGCAGCAGCACAAAGCTGGGAGAGTTTGGCTGTTCGACACGTTTTAAAAGCACACGACTATCAGCTTCACTTTACGTTTAGTCCAGACTGTAGACACGTCCCTCCACTGGCTCACTAAAGGCAGCTTCCTAAGCTTTTCATGTGAGAAAACCCTCTGAGAAAGTTGTTGCAGTATGTCTGGCAATTACACATTTAAAAAAAAAAACAAAAAAAAAAACAGGTGGATGGTTGGTGATTGTGCAAGTTCAAAATGTTTCAGCGCATCATGAAAACCCGATATAATTCAGTGTTTAAAATATTTACAAGGTCTAAATGATAATAAAATGATATGCCGACAATGCTCTCAAAAATAGATATAAAAACAACAAAGGAACACAAAAAGCAGGAGAGCGATTCAGAGCGCGACGCCACAGCGCCGTGAAGCCTCGAGACCAATCCCCGACGGCGTCCGGGGAGTCTCTTCAGAGAGCGGGTGAGCAAATCGTGGCGACACACTCACACGCACACTCACACACACGCAGACACACGCAGACACACACACACACACACACAGTGATCCAACCACAGAGGAGGGCCCTGATTTCTTAGAGTTGCGTACCCCGGCAGCTCCCCGACCTCACAGCCGACGTCATCCCCGCAGAGGCTCCGCCTGTCGAGCGGCCGAGTCTGAGCCGCTGGGAGGGACGGGTGGCGCCCGCTGCCATGCTGTGTGTCCATATGGCTTTGGATGGAAAGATCCTAATCTCTCTCTCTCCATTTATTCCTGTCCTCGTTTGACTCAGTTGGTTTTCATGGTGACGTCTCGATTGGGCGCCTGCTCCTCCTCCTCTTCCTCCTCCTCTTCTTCCTCCTCCTCCTCCTCCTCATCTTCCTGCTCGTTGTCGTTCTTCCTGCGCCGGTTCTCATTCGGGTCCTCCTCATCGCTCTGAGGGGAGGCGGCGGAGGCAGCGGCACCCTGAGCAGAGGACGCGGCCTTTCTCTCCGGCCTCCCCTCGCCTTCGTTCTCCTCCTCGTCCTCTCCTTCCTCCTCCTCCTCGTCCTCCTCCTCTTCCTCGCGGTCGAGAGCGAAGTAGCCGGTGCCCTTCACTGTGTCCTGGCGCTGGTAGAACAGCACGTAGCCTGCTTTGGACTGAAGGAAGAGACAACAAAATCATTCAGCGACACAAATAACCCAGGATGCAGGATTCCCTTTTTAACTTGGATCTACACATACACTTCTAATAGCACGACTGTGCAATTATTATAATCCTTTGATAATGAGTCAACAGGATGCTGGAGACTGCATTAATTACAGCCTACCCCGAGGATAAAGCGTTAGCCGACATTTTTCCAGACACAAACGTCCTGCAGAACGCCACCTGAATTCTAATTGGTTAAACAACGATGACTAATGGGTCCGTCCGGGAAAAGTTCAACGATATGTCTGGTGAGATTCTATGTTTTTGTCTACAATGCCTATGACAAGATCAGGCTTTGGATAGATGTAGATGTCGAGCCTGCGTTTATGCAGTGATATCTGCAATGATTTCAGATCATTCTACAATTCCGCTTGTTCATACCAACATTCTGCATTTTCAGGATTTCCTTCAATGGCCGCTTGGACTCTTCACACATTTCCAAACAGCGGAAGGTGTCTGCTACCTCCATGCATGTCATTAAAAGTATCAGCTGTGACAACAGCAACAAAATACCCCAGAAAGAGCTTTCAAGATTAGATTTCTGGTGGTATCAGCACAGTTGGACGTCTTTGAGCAATCGGACGGTTTTGCCATCAATACATTAACTCAATTCCATTTACTTTGATCAAATGAACATAGCTCGTGTCCAGCAACACTGCCTTTGATGCAGGCACAGCAGGACGGCTGCCTGGCTTTCTCGAATCGGGAAGCTCACCACTATTTGATCTTCGTTGGCGGGAGACACGCTGCTGTCGTCGAAGTTGTACCACTTTCCGTCGTCTTTGTTCTTGGCGTAGGCGGTATCTGAGCGGGACGAGATCAGAAGACAGCAATGAGGTGTTGCACAGGTTTCCGTCTTTACGGGTGCGCCATTCTGCTGTCGCTGCTGCCAGACATTTTGCTAACAGAGCGCCACAGCAGAAAAAGTAAGCGGATTAGAGCTACATGTTGTTCTTGATGGTAATAGACCTACTTTATACATACACACTCCAGTCCCTGTTGGTGACTACAGTGAAAAGCGTCTTCAAACAAGCATATGGCTGACTACAATCACGACAGAATGTCAATGCAGAATGCAGTGAACCCCTGCTGTCACGCCTGCGGTGAGCTTCAGAGTGAGACGAAGCACCGCTTGATAAGCACCTACAACCATCAGTCATACCTGACTTTAAACATCAAGCTTGTTAGCCTGCTGCAAACACTGGCTTTCAGGCGTATGATAAATACTGCACTTGCACAACATGCGTCTTGATTATGCTGCAAGGTTTCGGCGCATGAAGGAACACATAGCTATAATACAAACTATAAATAATTTGATGCCAACGTGACACCAAGTGCAACGGTCAAACAACAGAAAGGAGGCTTTTACACTGCTCAGCGATCATGTGGTCAAACTTACAGTGGCCTCCACCCATCCCGCCGTAGTGGTTGGACACAGCGATGAGGTCATAGCGACAGGGCCCAGCGTTGGGGTTGATCAGGAACTCAGACATGTCCAGGTCTCTGCAGGAAGGACATCAAACAGTGTGCTGTAAGTCGTCACGCGTGCATGAGTGACGAGCACGTGAAAGACGGTCAAAGAGTCTTACAGCTTCACAGCAAACATTATACAGCTCTTTATTTCTATAAACAGCAACTTCCTGAGGTATTGCAGGGTATTTTGGGCCAAGAGAAATACACAGCAGTGCCAGAAAATGCTGCTGTTACAACTGTCAAATGTCTTGTGTTGTGCACTTTCACTGCGGTCAAAAAACTGTATTAATAAGGCGGAATAGCAGCAATAAGCCGAAGGGCGCAATTATTATGTCATCAGTATTTAGTGCCTTTATTAGATTAGCCTACTGCTTACATGTAATTATGTCAATTTTCATTGAAAAATTATGTCAATGAAACAGACAACTTCTATTTATTAAAGAAAGACTCATTTAATCCCATAAATGACTTCATTCAACTTCAGGATTTCGTTCAAGGATGTGAACGCCTCTCAAACAAAACAAGGTGGATGGAAATCAAATGCGTCCAGCAAGCCGTAGTTTTCCATTCATTGTGTCCCTTAATACTAAACAAAACCTTCAAATGGAGCTCACTTTATTGATGGAAATCATAAAAGGTGTCAGTAATTACACCTTTGATGTGATCGAGACTATTAGTCTATACGTATACGCTGCAGGTCTGTGTACACTGCATGTGTATAGAGGAGTATGGAACACCAGAAACAATGGATAAACAGCTGAAAACGCAGTGCGCTGCTGCAGTGATTTATAGCCTTTTCTGTGTGTGTGTGTGTGTGTGTGTGTGTGTGTGTGTGTACCTGAGTGGGAAATCAACAAGGGAGTCCAGTTTGTCCCTCATGTAACGACTGTAGGAGAAGCGCTTCAGATGGACCACCAGCACTGGCGGCAGAGACCACAGGTCCAGCTTCTTAGTGGCCTGTTGGTGCTGCTTACAGTTTGGACAGTACCTGCGAGACGACATACGCATTTCATGTCAGTGGACGCAGCTGGAAGCCGGTGTCGCCACCTGCTCATAAACTTGTTTCCACTGTTGTGCGACTGCTTCTCACCATGGGTCCTCTGCTCCCAGCTTCTCCTTGGTGGTGAACAGCTCGATGCAATCCTTCAGCTTGAAGAAAGCCTTCTTCTGAGGCTTGTACTCCATGCTCTCATGCTTGTCAAAGTCCTGCTCTCAATCACACGCACACGCACACAACTGTTAGAAAACACTTCTTGTAGCTGAGAAAACTTAAATTTGACAAGGCCCTATATGAGTTTAATGCACTCACAGGTGAAAATATGGCAGTGACTTCATTAATTCCAAACAAAACTATTTTTACAGGACAGCTTTGGTGCACGGATGAAAGAGCAAATATTTACAGTTTACTGACATCTGATTTGATTATATGCATGGATTACTGCATAAACACAGAACAGCGCAACATTTTAATTTTAGCCAAAAACAGATGTACTCATTCGTCACATCTTGCTGTCAGCAAGGTGGAGGTTTAACACCTTTTTTAAGGATGCAGTGGCTGCTGCAGGCCTCAAATCTGCGACCTTCTGATTACAAGAAAGTCATGCTTGTTAGTTGGACTTCCTGCTGCTCCTGTCTGGGTCACTTCACCATATTGTGTAACATGATTTCAGACCGCAATGCAAAGTGAAGCAGCTGCTCTGCCGCATTAACACAGTAAAGTTGGACATCATCTTCATCAACATCTTCAGCTCCTGATGTTTGTTTTACCTCAACGACGGTCTCATCGAAGTACTTTTTCTTGATCTCTGGTTCCCAGTCCAAGGAGAGATAAGAGCGGTCTGTAAAAAGGTGGACAGAATGTAGATGCAAAAATCAGATGAGTCATCTTTAATGTTACAGTCATCATCCTTCATCAGTTATTTCATCCATGTGCCTACAGAGTCATTTATTCTGGTGCTTATATGATGGGTCTGAATGTATTTTTAGGATATTATGTGTCTTCATTCACTCCCTGCTTCACTCCGGTTCCTACCACTGAGTCTGAGGTGTCCCTCGTCGAAGCGGATCTGCCTGGTGTCCTCCTTGATCAGGGAGAAGTCCGTTTTCCCCATGTTATTGAACTGGAATGTAAAAAGTCTCTTTCTGTTGTGCCCGGCCGTCTGCAGGCCTTTGGTGGAGTTCTGAGGCCCGATCACACCGTTCTCCAGCTCGTTGTCCCCGCCCACAGAGTCCTCTGACTGGCTGTTGTCGTTCTCAGAGGGCAGCTCCTGATCCTGACTGGACTCATCATCCTGCTCGTCCGTCTCCATCTCGCCTGAGGGAGGACAGATGAGATTTTAATGCACTTTAATGACACGAAATGACAAATGCCGCGTGGCAGAAATGAAAAAGGGCATTTCAAAAGATCTACAGGTCAAGCACTCGATCGTAACCCGTCTGTGTGCGTGGGTGGGCGTGCACTCACTCGGCGACCCCTCCTCCAGCAGTCCATTAGTGGCGTTACCATTGACAGTGTGTTGTTTGGCTGGCTGCGTCTCCTCACAATCCTCTTCATCCTCCTCTACTGAAGATCTAACAAACCGGCTGCAAACGCAAAAACAATTTTAGCTTTAAAACTGACAAGCTAAACAAGATAAACTCCTTTTAATTACCAAGCATTAGGCTAGTGTATACACTCAATAAGTAGGACTATATGATCAAACAGGGAGACAAATACCAGAGGCGCAGGAGCAGCATGTTGTAGAGTTTGTCTTCACTGAGGGTTCTGGGGACGGCGATGAGGAAGGGCTGCCCGAAGAGCGGCGTGCTGGTGTGGTTGTACCCCGACTGTTTGTACTTCTCCCTCAGGTGCACTGGGATCACTACGTGGTCTGTGTCTTCCACCCTGTTCACCGCCAGCTCAAATCTGCAGAGAGAAGCGTGCTCAGTGTGGATGTTCGCAGCACGGGTAAATGAAATCCTATTTCCTCCATATGTCCTTGGCGACTAAAGCGATGTAAATTGGCGGAAAGCCAGCTGTTCTGTGCTTTAAATCTCTAAAGTCACAAAGTCAAAACAATCAATAGATGTATGGGGAAGTCTTCAGAACAATTAGAAATGAAGCTAAACGCTAAATCTGTGAAATTACACGTGCTAAACAAAGGCGGGAAACTTCAATGGACTCTGAATTTAGATAATGCTGTTTCGAGCTTTAGATAACAGAGCGTGCCTCTCCGCCGAGCTCAACACTCACACATAGATATCATCTCTCTCCATAATGCTGCTGAGGTTCTCGTTGGTGGCGAAAATTCGATGGAAACGGTGGTTGTAGATGTCAGTGACAATCATCTGGGGGATGAAACAAAAGCCGGGAGAAGAGTAGTCAGAGGAAATGTTGGGAATGCAGGCTGATTACACATTATACATTATGATCTATTCCTGAGGCGACTTAGCACACTCGTACCGCAAATATTGTGAACAGCATAATTCAATATGTACGAGCGTTATTTCATTTGCACACTGTGCACTTATTTACCCCTCTTACATTTTATTCAGCTCCTTATCCTTCTCTTGATCTAAAGGAAAAGGACAAGAACGTTTTTTTCCCGCTAGCTGCTGAGGCAGGTTGTGCTGGGACGGTTTAAAAAGGAATTGTCTATTTTGGTCTGTGCTATGTGAGGAGATGTCAGCATTATCTCGTGATGGCTAATAAGAGAGCAGGGTTAGTGCCTGGAGCAGTGCTGACTGTGATGTTTTTACCTTCTCAGCAGGCACCCCAGACAGGTTGGAGAGGGAGGTACACAGGTCAGAGATGTAGCCCACCTTTGGCACGGTCAGCTTGTACTGAAAACATGGAAAACATGTCACTGTCAACCTCTGCCTTCACATGGAATCTTAATGTTAGGGTGCTACACTTCAGGTGCTCTCCGGCACTGCATGTTACCTGTGTGGGTTTGGCCATAGGGTCCAGCCGGACCAGGTACACCTCCAGTGTGCGCTCCTTCTTCATGGGCAGGGGCAGAGTCAAGTAGCAGAAAGGATCAAAGGTCACCGAGACCTTGGAGCACACAGGACACACCAGGGTGGACTTGAAAAGGCCGTGGAAGATGTCCACAATGATGGAGTCGTTTCTCTTGATGTGGTTCTCCCACGCCTCCTCTGCCACCACCTGAGATTAACAGCAACACACAAACCAGCCGACTGTTTGAACAATCAATTCATAAATAGGCATACAAATGACTCACACTTCATCCTGATCTCACCTTATCAGGCCTGCCGTTAGCGTCCTTCAGCTGGATGTAAGGCTTCTTTCTGATGCGGTTCAAGTCCTCGTGAAGGCCATCCAGGAGAAAGGCCAGCAGCTCGTGAGAGTCCTGCTGTTGGTAGCCCGAGAACTGTGGGGCAAAGCGGCCCACCTGGGTCTGGAGGATGGAAAGCACATTAAAAAAATGCCCAGTATCAGAAATTGATAAAATGATAACCTTTGAAAGATAATAGCTATTAAGGCTGACTCAATGCTAGAGTTTTTACAGACCCTCCTTTCCAAGAAATGTAAAAACACCTAAGTTTTGGTGGTGAATCCAAAACAAAAAACTCCTTAAAAAATCTTACAATCTTTGCGACTAAAGCTTTTCCAGGTAGTCACCTTGAAAGGCCTTGGGGTGACGTAGCTGTATTTGCCCGACCACAGCTGCTTGATAAGCTCGGCGTAGGCTCTCGCGATCTCCCCCTTCATGCCCAGCGGGTTGTCCTCGTTCAGCTCGTCCGTGTACTTGTCTTTGAGGAAGTACTCCGTCAGTGGAGGGATATTGCTCAAACACTGGGGGAGAGGACATTAATCAGCAGAGGATGGATTTAGACTCTTCACCAGATCTGCATTTCAAACTTCCATACTGTCACTGTCGCCTTTTTTAATGTGTCACAATATGTGCATATACAGACATGGAGCTCAAACACATCTATGCTTAGGTCAGTCAAGCACAGACATACTCATTTCTGCAGCATTCTTCCAAATTCTACTAGACTCTATGAACAAACCTTTGAAGACTTGGAGAGTTTCAGAATAACTTTCCATACTTTCCAAAACTGTGCTGAGCTCCCTGAAGGGATGCTGTTACCTGCACTGCAGAGTTCATGAAGCAGGTGTTGCCTAGGTTGGAGAGTCCACAGAGGCCTGAGCGCTCACTCTGCCTGCTCTGGTCTGAGTAGTCATAGCTGTTGCTGTAGGGGTGGTAGGACGGCAAACTATAGCTCGAATTCTTCACACTGTGCAATAAATATACAAAAGCACAAACAGGCAGGTTATACGGGGTCAGATAGAGTTTGTCTCACTGCTACAAGCAAAGGAAAAGTGCTCTTGTACACATAAATGAAATCCTGCTACATCTATGTTAACTTGGTATACACTGTTTTTATCAAGATAAAGTTGTTAATACACTCAACAATACATTAAAAATACCACCAGGCAAACACACAGCTTCAGTTTCCGCTAACTCCTCTCTGACCAAAAAACAAACTACAATCCAAACCTACAATATGAACCCCCCCAGAAAGAGTCTCTCAGGCTTCCTAGACAATCAGAGAGCTTAAAGCTAGGCCAACTGCAGCAATCAGCAAACCTCTGGGAGGGCTGCAAGGCAGTGTTGGTCGTTTCTGGCTCCCACTGGTCAAGGGAAACAGCTGTGATGGCGGTGGAGGCAGTGGCCTCGCAGGTCAGCACACGGTGGTGGTCCACCCTCCTGCTGTCCAGCTCCACCGCCTCAGGCCTCAGGCACCACCAGCAACACAGGAGCATGACATCTCAGCCCCGCCCGGCCCGCGCCGGCCCACATGTCCGCGCGAAACCGAACGACCGGCAGCCTGGACGGGGTTCAGATGGGCTTCGGTTCTGAGCGTCCGGCGCATGCAAAGCCTGGTTCTTAGAGGCCGGTAAGGAATGTCCAGCTCCAGTCTCCACTGTTGAGTCCGAATGTTAACTCAGCTCAACCCAGTGAATGCTCCAGCAGCAGTTTGGATATAGTCCGAACCAAGTTCAGGCCTAAATTGGACTTCCAAGTCCAGCACAGGCCAATGACCAAACCACAGAACGCATAAACACACAAAAACACACTCTTCCTCTTTCCTGGAGCTAACTAAGCAGCTCCCCTCCTCTCTTCTCCCCCCTTCTTCTTTTTCGGGCTCGACCGCCTGTCATCTTGTTATCCTCTCTGCCTCAGATCCCTTCCCCCTGTCCTGTCCCTGTCCTGTCCTGTCCCTGTCCCGTCCTCTGGTCTTCTGCTCCTCGCTCTGGCCTGCCTGCTGCTCTCTGCCGCTCTACGGCTACCAGCAGATATTTATAGCAGCATCAGCAGCAGCAAGAGGATGCTCAAGACTACTGCTACTGAAGCTAGAGGTGCACAGAGAGAGAGAGAGAGAGAG